>SNQJ01S0001907.1:265168-315855 GCA_010110895.2 Picea sitchensis | reverse complement strand
AGGGATTTTATCTCGAATTTCGAAATGGGATTTCATACTTTTATTAGCTCTTATATTACCAGCCCAAATATTACTCGTTCATTACCTTTTTCATTATGAGATACTTAATAAGAATACCTGCACCTGTCACCTTTAATCACTTCGGGTTTGCTGTCTCATGAGAAATTTTCCCTGCGAATAACATAAGATTATAATCGTTAGGAAACGTCATGAAAATAAATCCTTTTTTTTTCTCTCTCTGTTTTTTTTTTTTTACCAAAAGCATGAAAACAAACGATATGTACAATGAGAATTTAGAAACACATTATTGCATGAAGTGTTTAAGATGCTRCCCATTTACAGGGGCATTGCGGATGTCTCCATCTAGGTTTTCTAATAAGCATGCATTTTTTCCTTCYGAGGTCGAAATCCTGTATGGGCTGGACCAGATTGGATCGAATTKGCCATGTTTTCCAGCGTCCTCTTTTCTGGCTTCCTATTTGAAGACCAAGTCACCAGGGAGGAATTCTCTATCTTTAGCTTTTTGATTGAACAAGGCCTTCATTTTATCCTAATGTCTTTGTAACCTTTCATTTACTTCGGCCCTATCTTGCTGAACTTCAACCAACTGGTTTATCCTTCTGGTAACATCATTGGGTTCTTCATTCGAATCCTACCAGAGTTTCATCATTGGAAGAGCTAAGTTTATTGGTAAAATGACATCAGTTCCATATACCATCTGGAAAGGGGAAATCCCAATTGATCTTTTAGTACTTATTCTGTTGGCCCATAGTGCATATTTTAGATGGATATGCCACACTTTCTTGTTTTCAGTTAAAACCTTTTTTATCACGGTAATCAGGATTTTGTTAGATGATTCAACCAGACCATTACCTTGTGGATAATAAGCCATGGAGTGTCCTAGTATGATGTTATATTTTTGGCAAAAAATTATCATGGTCATCGATTTAAAAGCTTGGGCATTATTAGTGACTATCTTCCGAGGACACCCGAATCTGGATAAAATATTATCTTCCAAGAAACTGATTACTATCGAATCGGTTGCATTTATTGTGGGGATATAGGATTCCACCCATTTAGTGAAGTAATCAGTAGCCATTAGGATCCATTTGTGCTGCACGCTAGAGTGTGGATGAATTTCTCCAATGAAATCAAGTCCCCATTGTTGAAATGGTGCTTTCGTTTTAACTGGTATAAGGGGAAAAGCTGGGATCTTCTGTTTGCCTGTGCACAACTGACAAGGGACATAATTTCAAACTATAGGGTTCACTTTTGTGAACAATTTGGGCCATTAGTATGTGTCTCTTAATATCTTATAAGCTGTTGCTCTCCACACATGATGTCCTCCACACACCCCGACATGGAATTCATCTATAACCCCTTCTGTTTCAGTTTCGACTAAACACCTCAGTAGGAAACCCAGGGGGGATTTCCAATACAATTTAGCATCTATGATACAGTATTTTATAGCATGTAACTTTAACGTCTTATCCTTAGACGGGGTTAACTCAGTAGGACATTGGAGCGTAACTAGGTAATGGACGATGTCATGATACCAGGCCGAAGTAGAAAATTTTTCCTGAATTTCGGTTGTAGGTGCAGAGGCATCAAGCTCGTCTATTTCCAGAAATCCCTCGGTCTGTTGCAACTGATTTATCCCTAGTGATTTTAAGTTCGATTCGACAAGAAATTTGGCCAAACCCTGACCTTTGATAATTTTAGTTGGTTTGACTTCTAGGTCAAACTCCTGGATGTTAGCTAACCATTTGCCTCTTCTTCCGTCGTTATCTGGTTGCACCAGGATATCTTTAATAGAGCTAGAGGGCACATACGCAATAACTTTTGAGTGCAACACGTAAGTTCTGAAAGCCTTGAGAGATTTCACCATTGCATAGGCTTTCTTCTCCAATATATCATATTTCAACTCGACATCCCTGAGACTTTTGCTAAAAAACGCAATAGGCTGCTCAAAACTTTCCTCATTTTTTTGTAACAACACAACTGCTATAGTATGTTCTAAAGCAAAAGAAAAAATAAAAAACTCTTTTGTGTAATCTGGGCTGGCCAAGACTGGTGCTTCACTTATTACTTTCTTGATGCGTTGAAAGGAGGCTTTGGCTTCGCTTTTCCATTTCACTTCACTATCCTTTTTGAGCATATCTATTATCAATTTCACAATTTCGGCAAAGTTAGGGATGAATCTCCTCAAGAAATTTATTTTTCCTAAAAAAGACTGAATTTCTTTTACATTTCTAGGAAAATTTATTGTATCTATTGCCTCAACCCTTTTGGGATCGATTTTGATTCCATCCCTAGACACGATATGGCCCAAGAGTTTACCTTCTTGCATTGTGAAATGAGATTTCTTGGGATTGAGTGACAAACCAAACTTTCAACATTTCTCAAAGGTTTGTTTAAGGTGCATTAGATGTTCTGCATCAGATTTGGAGAAAACAGTCAGGTCATCAAGATAGATAAAAACGAACTTGTCTCTCTCACCCATGGAAGCAATATCCATGGCTCGCTGAAAAGTTGCAGCTGCATTCATTAAACCAAAAGACATTTTATCATACATAAAAGTACCCCAAGTGGTAGTGAAAGCAGTTTTTTCTTTATCATCCTGATGCACTGCGATCTGATTGTAACCTAAAAAACCATCAATCATAGACATTCTATTAGCTCCAACTACTTTTTCTCAAACATGATCCATATTAGGTAATGGGTAATTGTCTTTGAGTGATGACCGATTCAGGTTTCTGAAATCGACACACAGTCTGATCTCCCTGTTTTTCTTTCTCACTGGGACTAAATTAGCAACCCACTCAGAATATCTCAGTGGGACTATAATTTTAGCATGCAGGAGTTTCTTGACCTCTTTTTCTATCACCGGTAATAGGATAGGGTTAATCTATCTGAGTTTCTGCCTAAAAGGTTTGACACCCTGTTTTAATGGAATTTTATGTTCCATTATAGTTGTGTCATAAGTTCTCAACTCGTCATAGGACCAGGCAAAAAAATCTTTGTATTTTTTAAGAAATTCAACATATTTATTCTTGATTTCGGGGGACAGGTACCTGGATACCTTAACTAACCTAGGACTCTCTTTGGTACCTATATTGCAATCTCCAACTTCTTCCGACTAAGATTGTAAGGTAGTCTTCAAAGGGATGTCATCATGATTAAAGAGTCTTTCTAAGGGAATCAAGCCCTTGGGTATTTGGTTATTTTTTAAAACCAACATATGGTGATTTGGAATTTTATATTGTAACTCTTGGGGGTCTTCCCCTTCCTACATGATCCAAATAGGATCATTCTGGTTCTCTTGGTCAACATGCGTTTCGGCAAACTCGTCTACCATTTCCAAAAATTTTCTGAGTTGTTCGTCATCCTCAAAGACTTGCCAATGCTGTATGTTATTGGGTATGGAAGGCCTATGTCTCATTTGTATATGATACTTGAGTTTGAAAGCAGTGGGAGGTAGGAAAGTCGAAGCATCTTTGGCTAAGGCATCTGCCTGTTGATTTTAGATTCTTGGAATGAAGTGAATATTAACATAAGAGAAATTTTTTTCGATTAGGTCCCAAACACAATTTCGATATGACCTTAATCTAGGATGTTTGGCCTGGTACTGGCGATTGACTTGTTTCACAATTAACTCTGCATCACCAAAAACTTCCAAGTTTTTAATTTTCATCCTCCTAGAGGCCTCTAACCCTAATACTAAAGCTTCATACTCACATTCGTTATTAGTGTGGTCAATGTTCCACTGTAGCCTATAAGAGAAAGGGATAATGAATTCCCTATCAGGTGCTACAAAAATTACTCCATCCCCAGCTCCAAGATAAGACGAGGCGCCATAAAAAAACATTTTCCAAACACCAATGCTATATACATCTTTTTCTATTTGTTCTTTTTATTTTTTATTTCCTGTACAATTTTCTTCTACACATGCATCAACATCATCATCTATATATAATATACAATTACCTAAATCCTGAACAACAATATATATAGGGTAATTATTTGGGCTGAGAGGATCACTAACTGTAAACGCTAATCTAGTTTCTCTGTACAATTGTGTGGACTGGCCTCCGAAAACTGGAATCGTTGCGTACATCATATCAAGTTGAAGAGAACCTCCAAGTTTAGCATCCCAGGACCGAGACAAGAGCATTCCATATTTCAGAGGTATATCTGTGCCAACCACATCCATTGAAACAATTTTTGTAGGTATCTGTGCAAGATTTACGACTAAGTCTTTTATCATGCCTATACACTTGACTTTCCTCAAGTCGAATGAATATAAATCTCCATAAGGTCTGGTGATTTCTAGGTCAAGTCTGTCCATGATTGCTTTAGGCATCACATTGTGAGAGGCCCTGGAATCTAACATGCAGTTATGGAGCAGATGATCGAAAACTGTCAAAGTGATGTAGAAAGGGGCAACGGTGTCTCTAGCACCTTCGAAGTGTGGGCCAAAAATTATGTTAGTCTTATCATCTTCTAAGTTAATGGCATCGACCTGACTTTCATTTTTCGAAAAACTAATCATTTTATCAATTTGTTTTCGGTATATCGGGTTTTTAGCCAGTTCAACCAGGGGAATAGGGATTTTGATCTTATTGATCTCATTCTCTAGGTTAAAACTTCCAGTGGTTTTGTCAGTTTCCATGATTTGAGTTTCTATCCCTTTCTTTTCTTCTTTCCTGTGTTGAAGAGCCTTCGTTTCAGTAACAGGGGTGTTTATTTTCGATGTTCTTAAGGGTGACGTCTCCACTGTCTTTGTTTTGATAGTCTGTATATTAGTGGTCTGTTTTTCAATGTTTTTTGGAGCTGCTTGGTCAGTTTCAACCCTCAGGAGTATCTTTTTAACCAGAGCCATTGTGGAAACCGAGTTTCTAGGTCTCAGGTTGTATTTCTGGTGGAGCTCGGCCATTATACCATCCGTTACTCTGTGATAAATTGAATCTTCAGAAACACTGCTATTATTGTTACTCTCAATCCTATATTATGTAGTCAAAGACTTTTCGTAATCGTGTCTTGTTATATAAGGTTGTAAGCAGTCTTCGCCCAAGATTGTTCACATCCTCTTCTAACTCTTCGAAATCCTCCAAGTCTTTCCCTCCTATAAAGTTTTCTCTTTTAAAAGGGGTTTGGATTTTTTGATCTTTGTTCTTAATTTATTTTTGGTGGTTTTGAGGATTAGGGTTCTTCCTGAATTCCTTTCTAGGGTAATGTTCATTTTTATCTTGATCAAGTTCCATCCTCGATATTTTGTTTGAAAATTCTTTGATGATTCTAGCCATATCGTCCATTTTATCTTCTGAGGATCTCCATGATCCAGAGGGTCCTCCTTGCTCCTTGTATCTCCTTATTTCTTTGTTTCCAGTCTCAAATTTGGTTTTCAGCTTTACTGATTCCATCATGTTAGATTAGACTTCCAAGGCATCATCTTGCATCTTGGTAAGATCAGCTGATCTTCTCTCCCTTAATAAAAGGGCGAAGTCGGGGTCAAAAGATCCGACGAAAGTCACCTTCGCTGCAGGTTGTGAGGGTTTAACCTCGGTTGGGATCTTATTATATAATTTATTGAATCATTGGGTAAACACAAGGACTGATTCTGAGTTTTTCTTAAGAAGAGCTCCGAATTCGGTTAGATAATAAAGATGGTCTTTCCGCTCACCCCACTGTCTGATAAAAGCATTTTCAAGTTCATCGTATGAAGGTATAGATCCGTCTGCTAGGCCTCGAAACCAGGTTCTCACTTTCCCTTCAAAGGTTTGAACCAAGAGTTTGGAGTAAACATATTCATGTTCCAATCCAATAATGTCGACGAATTGATCGAAAAAATTTATATGCTCAACTGCCGTTAAATCACCCTCTAGTGTGAACTTAGGCAGGTTTTTCATGTAATTTTCTGGTAAATCATGGAGAGGGACCGGTAGAAACAGAGGAGCATATCTTGCAACAATTTTTGCAAATATCGGAAGAGGTGGTGCTTGGCCACCTGCCCCTCCTCCCGGACCACCTGCGACAACACCTCCTGCCCCACCTGCTTCAGCCGCGACCATTGTGGCTTTAGCGGTAAAAGTTTGGGGGTTATAATGAAGGGTTTAAGGAATTTGATTATCGGTGGGGATGAAACTTGAGAAAAAGGATCTTGGGTAATGAGGGTTTGTTCCTTCAGAATCACAGGGTGAAAATATAGGAGAATCAACAGAAGTTGAATCAAGATATATGGGATAATGTTTTGAGTTTTGAGAGGTGGGAAAATGAACCTCGAGAAGCGAGGGGGAGTCGGTCGCAACAGGAAGAGAGGTAGACCTTAGTTTTCTATTGGTATGGGAAACAATCGAGAGAGCCTCGGTCTTAAAAATAGGTAGAACCAAATTCGATTCTGGGGTTGTAACTTTACCAACGAAGTATTCCCTGTTAGGGGATGGAATACTTGATTCACTGTGTTGATCTTTAGAGTAAGACTGTGTGGATTTAAGTTGATAATATTTATTCGTCGATAAGGCAGTCTGCCAAAAGTACCTTCCTAATTTTAGAATTTTTTCTAGGTTGGAAGAAGGCGAAATCTGCTTGTCGTCTGGATTCTTCCTGGTGTTTTTTGGGTGAAGATCTAGTTTAAACAGTGTGGAGTCGCCAAGTGAAAGATATAGGTAGCCTTATAAGGTTTCCAAACTTTGTTCACTACCAAAGAGGAAAGTGTCAATGTCGTTCTTCCCAGGGAAAAAGCTTCGTTACTCCGTTCCCCAGCAACGATGCCAAAAATATGTTGTTCATGAGTTTATACTTTAAGGCTCTAAAGTATACCGTCAAGGCATCTGAAAAGATAGAGGAAAATAGGACATAAAGGACAATTATTTAAAAGATAAGGACTAAAGTTGGTTTCTCAACTGTCTCTGTCTAAATTCCCAGTTTTCTTGAATGTTGATATCTCTCTCAATTGCAGCCCATGAATGTTCTAACTCAATCCGATTACTTGTTGTTTGCAAAATGGTGTTAAATAAATTTAGAGCGATGCTGTTTTGATCCGATAAATTTAGAGCGAAACTGGTACTGTCATGAAGGAGAAAAGATAAGGGAGATATAATTCTGTACTTTCTTTTTAGGCTTAGTTATCTCTAATTCACAAAGTAAAGAGAACGATTTTAAAACATGAATTAATGAGATGGCTGAATCAAAGGCCGTTTCTTGTATCTGAGTTAAAATTTAAAGAAAAGGAAACATATATGATATGAAGAAAACATGAAACTACTAACAAGGCGAGGCATCAATTTAAGAGGAATCTCACGTTGTAATAGGAGACTATGAAGCAAGAAAGATATTAATGAAGCATATGATGTTTCAATCTAAACATTTTCAGGTCTTGTATAGATTGACAACCGATGCAGAGGAAAAACTATAAATGATCTAGATAACAAGAATAATTATTTCCACAGTATAGGTTGTACTAAATTGTAGTCAAGCATTCATTAATAAAATACATGAAAGAACGATGAAAAGACAGGGGAACACATAACTCAAACTTGACAAAATTTGGAATCTTCAATATGATTTTCTATTAATTCAGAGTTTTCTTTTAGATGTCTTCGTCACAATGCCCTTTTTAGAGAAAGAAAAAAGCCCTGGTGCAGTCTTCTCTCCTTTTATTTATACAAGATCATCACTACTTGATGGTTAGCGATCTCTTACTTTTTAGGAAAAAGGAAAGAAAAATAGTTACAAAACCACAACCTTAACCATTGCACAATTAAATTTTCGTTGGTCTATCATTTCAAAAGTATAAGATTTCAAACGATACTTCATTGTTTAGTTGAAGTCTCTCTCTCTTTTGAAGCTATACATTCAACACACTTCTCTAAAAAATGGACACAAATTTTGGGTGGTGTCGGGAGATCTTTAGTTTCAAATAGATAAAACTTTCTTTGTACCTTTGGAAACTAGACTTCAAAACCTTTATCTACAGACCTGATCATTTGCAACTTTAAATTAGGCTGTATCAACCATCTGTCTATCTGGTTGGTAGTGATTTTGCTCAACTGTGAAATTTCTTCCTGAACCTCCTGTAAGCTCTCTCTTTAGTCCAACTGTTGTTTCACAATATTTATCTTCCCTAGTAGTCCAGAGTAGTCATTTCTTTCAAATCCTAATGCTTTCTTATACAAAGAATCAAAGATTCCCTCACAGTCATCTTTGATTTCTTTGACTGTATTCTTGTTTTCAACTATGTTTGTTTCCCATGCCTTGAGCATAATGTCTCCTCTTATTTGTTCTGCAACAAATTTTTTTAAATATTTCGACATCTCCATGTTCCTTGAACATGTGACTGCTTTCTGAAAGGTATTCCTTGCTGATTTAGCCTCTTTTTCTAGTAAAATAATGTTATCAAGGGATTTTCTTACCTCTTGAAAATAATGCTGGATGATCTCTATTTTGGATATCAATTGTTGCTGTTCAACTTCTATCTTTGTATGGGATTCTAATGAGAGGGTTTGAAAAGTCTTTAAGTCCATGACCCGACCTTCTGTCAAACTCAATTTAGCCTGTAACTGTTTAACAAGCTCCCTTTGCTGAGTAACCTGTACCTGACTTGCTTGTATCCTCTGGTTCATTTCATCCAGGTTAGTTTTGAGTGACTGGATTTCTTGCCTTTCAACAGCTCTGGCCTGCTCCAGAATTTTATTAATCTCTTCTCTAATGTTTTTCTCAACATTCTTCAACTGATCCTACAATCGAGCTATCATGTGGTTACTCTTCTTTATCCTTGTTCTCATGTTCTCCACTGTAAAAATGTTTGTTGTTGCCATGGCTCCCATGGAGCCTGCTACCTCTGTAGCGAAATCCTCCTCTTCCAGTTTCTGGCCATCTATCAAGACCCTATGCTTCTTCACCATACCCCCTTCTCTCATATGCATTTCTTGCCTTACAATAGCCTTCCTCTTCTTGCTAAAAAAAGAATCGGAAGGAGGGATCTCATCTCTGGAAATAGGGGTGAGGTCACCAACATATATATCTCCTATCTATGGGAGGCCAAAGGTGGACTGTAAAGGAGTTAAGGAAGTTATGGGACTTCCTAGATTTGTAGACCTTGTTTCTCCCATAGCCTCAGGTATAATGATATCAACAACATGTGATGAAGGAGGAGTGGACTTACTAGACTCAGGAGGTGTCGTGGGCCTCCCCTCCGCTTCCGTCTCAGGATTTTATGTTTGTAAGGCCTCTACATTTTGTGAAGACCCTTCAGTATCATGAGGAAATTCTTCAGGATTGACTTTATCTTATGTTTCTTGTCCGAAACCTAGAGGAGTATATTCTTGTTCCTGAGGAGGGGTAATTGCTTCACCTTGCAACACTTTGGGTAGACCGCCCCGTCTGTGTTTCTGGAAGGTCTGGAAACTAGCTTGCAAGTTGGACGACAATGTTTGTACTCTTTCTAACTCTTCCTCATAGGTGTTAGTTCCTTTGAACAGGTCGTCACAAGGGGACTTCTCATGTTCATAAGCCTTCATATTATAGTGGGCCATGTGTTTTCCCACTAATTGCTAAGGATCCTGCTTCTTGTGCTCGAGGTTTACCAATTTAACCTCCTCTAGTGCTGCCGCTTCAACTTTGGAATGACCTAAGTTGAGCAATGAAAATTTCCCAATCTGAACGAGAAAAATTGGCCAAAATTTCTTTTGAGCCACTTTTAGTTCTATCCCAATTCCACCTGTTACTATTTGATGAGCTACCTCCCTGCACACCATTCTGTCAGGGATGAATTTTGGGAGGGCGTGTGGAGGGATTGAACACTCGAAAACTCTGATGTATGAAAAATTCTCCTCTATGAACCAGTCAGCAACTKCCATGAGGTTTCCTGTGACCAACTCTGAAATGTGGGGGGGCGCAAAGCCGTACAACATCTAATGTAGTTGTATCACCATGAAATGACAAATTTCATAGAATGAGTCCTTGGCTTTTTCTTCCCAAAGTTTAGAATGATATTCGTGAATTGGCTCCGAGTAAGTCGGATTCCAACTCCAATTCATCAAAGGGAAAGGATTCGATAAGCATATAGCATCCATGATGTATGCCGACATATAAAAGGCTACTGTTCCACCTTTTGATCTTGCAGTCTGATAGTCCATGACCTCCTTCACCATGTTATTGGATAAAATCTTATCCCATTTGAAGCTGTAACCTTCAACTACCTCGTGCAAAAGAGGTACCCATTCTGCAAGGAAATGGGTGGGACTTTTCTTACCGAAAAGTATACATAACATCATCACCACATAAATCATATACTCATTCAATGAGGTTGTGGCGTAAATACCATGGGTGTCAGCCCTGAATTTTCCCTCGTTTCTCCACCAATCTTTGATTAAGTCAAAATACGTTTGGTCTGACTCAAAACATTCTTTCGTTTGAAAATTATTCACGAAATATTTATTATAAACATACTTGGGACTGGGAGATAATTTATACATTACTTGTAAATGTTCTGGTCTGAAAGAGCCAACGACGACCCCTCGACTGTCCAGAATGCTCCTTGTCTGTACGTCAGTTCGCTCTAAGGCCCAACTAATCATGCCATTATAAGTCGTAAGTTGCGGCCGTGTAGCTATTTTGTGGAGCCAGAGTCCGCTATATCTCGAATCTTGTTGTTGGCATCATGAGGGAAAATTTTCATTTCATAATCCAGAGTCTCAAAAATCTGCCTCCAGGATTTTATGGAATCGATGGCATGTAGTGTTGTATCAGATATAACGTCTCCGTCTCGACTTGAGCTTTCTACAATTTCTTCACTTTTCTTGGGTGCCTTCTTAGGTGCCATGATACTTGTGCTGGATCATAAACCTGTTTACAGAGGAAATGTGTATAAAACCATGTAAAAGTGACTTGCTGCAGATGTAATGAATAACTATGAAGTTCAAAATATAAGACTTTATTAACCTTCAATATTGCGTTATAACGAGTGTACAGACACAGACGATGAAAAAATAATTCTTTTTAATGGAAAGATATGCCTGGAGGTATGCTTTCATGTCGAAAAGGATCTTCATTTATCCATTATTAATACTGCCATATATCAGCGATTTCGAAACTGGAGTTTCAAAAATCACTGGCTTCCTTAATTCCCGAAATTTGGAAGGTGGTTTAATTATCACTAATCCTGTTTAAAAAACAAATTAACCTTAATATTTAACCTTGTTTAGAGAAAACACGATTTCCTGTTTTGGAAGTTCGAGGATCCTGTCGTCATGGGATAAGTCGTAAGCAATATCTGGATCACGAAATTGTGATGAGATTAGTGAGGCGCTAAGACACGTATTCATGCTTTAAATAATCTAGGTTAATAATTAATTATTCTTTTAACTTTTAGGAAAATGAGGACCGAGTGTTTGACATTTGAGAGCTCGAAAGCGCTTTAGTATAAAGAAAAACCTAAATCACTAAAGATTAAGGGAATGATAATTATGTTTAGGAACATAATTAATTACAGGTTTAAGGAGCACTTTGTGGAAAGTGATGGAAAAGGCAACCTTTATTTCTTTCCCCTTTTAAATTTTTTAATATGTTAAACATTTTCGAGATTTCGGCACCGGGAAAATAAGATGGTTGAAGATCATACTCTGAGAAAAACCGAACCTCGAAAACCTGAAAAGGAATGGAAAGCTTTGATTCCCCTTCTGGACTAAGGGCGGCTCCACGACTTGGGAAAATATGAAGCTTTAGTTTTCAAAGATAGGAAAAATTAAACTTCGTGTCAACACCCACGAGAGCCCTTATAACTGATTCTGATACCTCCGATATTTTGAAGGGATTCTTAGGCCTCTCTTGGGCGAGGCATACCTACTCTAGTGAGGGAGGCCCCTTTTCAGCTACTGTATCCTATTTGTGTGCGATGGCCCTTTTTCTTTACTTTGGTGTGCTCTCTGATTATTAGTTGGCCTTAGGATTTTGTATTGTGTCATGAGTTTTCATTTCCATATTTAGTGGAGCCCTCGTGACTCCCTCAGTTGGCGCTACCCAACCCATGGTATTTTCTCATTCCATGGGGATGAATCCTTTTGTATTTCCAAGTGGTATGCCGAATCATGATACTCAACCAATACCTTGGGCCTTGTTATCGCGTAGTTTGTAGCTAGAAGAAAAGGCTATATGATAGAAAGCCAAACTGGCGTAACAAGAACCTATCCCACCCAATGTCACCATGATGGGGAGGTTATTTCTCTTTAGGGAGGTGAGGCCCAGGGGAGACGGCCCCGGTGACCTATGGTTTTGAGGAGGCAAAAGGATAATGAGACAAGGACACATTTCCCCCCTCACAAATCACCACCCAAACAGATAGTCCCGGCTAAACAACCAATAATAAAGTAAATCCCCAATGAATAACACCTGCCTAGAACAAAGCAACAACAAACTGATATATGCAAGCTATATTTCAATGGGTTAGTACTTCATAAGACTATCTGATAAATATATATGAGCAATGTAGCAATAAATGTTGACGAAGTCAATGTTTATCAATAGCAATGAAAAAGATATAACATTTCACCAATAAATATTGGAACAATATGGTATTCAAGGTAACCAATCAACACTTTATTCAATTAATGCCCAAACCACCATTCAATTGCTCTTAAAACAAGACGTTGCTGTATTAAAGATGAAATAACCAATGATGACATCAACAACTTAGGGTTAGTAGGTTAATCTAGGCTAGGGTTAGTGTAGTTAGGGTTTGATATTCAAAGAGTTTTGAGAGTTTGTTTGATCAATTTCACTTCAACATTGGAGGACTTTCAGATCAGTGCCTTAGGGTTTAATGAAGTCATAAGTGAAGGGCACAAGAGTTGAAGGAGGCTAGATGTTAATGACTAGAGGGAAGAGTTTTGAGGTGTTTCTAAGGAAAGGCCTCAAAATAAAAACCCTAGGGGAGAGAGGCTCACTCTGGTGTTTCTAAAGCAAGTCCGTGTGCTCTCTCCTCCTTCCTGGCAAAATGACTAGCTCAGATGAAGCACAGAATCAAGACAAGAAGGCTTAATGAGGGAGGGTGTTGCTACAACAAGGATATTTCATAAAACCCTAAAAGAAAATGGCCCTAAGTGTAGATAACCTAGGTCTAGGATGCCTTCTTCCTCTTGAAGTCCAAATGGTATGGCTAGAAAAGGAGAGGAAGAAAAAGGAGTGTAGCTATAGCTAGGCTCTCTTCTTCTTCTTCAATGGATGAAAGTTTCTCTATCAGGGGACATGAGACAAGGACCTACTTGTGTGCTTGTCACCTAGGTTTTTGATTCAACAAATTATAAATACATGCAAGAAAATAAGACTACAACCATTCATTTAAGAAGTTTTGTAGAAAAATACGTACAATTCATCAAGAAATAGCCATGCAAACCCTAGTTGTAACACCTTCCTTCAAGAGAAACACCATAAATGCCAAAAATGTCTTCCTTCAACAAGTGCACATCACTTAATCCAGCCAAACACCCAAGATAGGGCGCAAATATCAAACCTACTTATGGAGTGAATCAGTTATGATGAAAAAATGAGAGTGAAAATTTCCCATTTATGTAAAACCTTGACCTAATTATACATTTTAGGCCAGGTAAAAGATCGACAAGGCCATAATATCAAATCATACTATTTTTACATTAAATTGTCAAATTAAATCCTAAATCAAGCTGGAAAGAGAGTAAAATCCCCTCATAGTGATACGTTAGCCCCTTTTTGGGCAGATGGGGCATCTTGGAGCAAAATGTTAGCCCCCCTTGTGCTTCTCCAACCTGCCACACATGCCAAATGCCTTGTCCATCTGCCAAAACGCCCATGAAGAAAGGATGACATCATGGACCTCATGGGTGACGTCTTAGGCCTTCCAAGTCCAACGTTCCGCTGAAAAGGGGTCAACCCCCCTAGGTCAAGCTGTGCCAGGGTGCCTCTGGTGGAACGTCCTCCTCTTCTCTGGTGAAAATCCCCTGATCCATATCTGTCTTGTATATGCCCCCTCATGGGGTCTCAGCATCCACCTGATGGTCTCTTCATCCCCATGGAGGTCCGAACTGATCATCTCCCCATGTGTACCAGTCCAAGGTGGTACCTGTCCATCGAGCATGGTCCTGCACATCAAAAGCTACACCCTCCATGGGCTCATCAGTCACAAGGATCATAACAATGTCAATCAAATTTCATCATTAATATTATTAAACACATGCATAAAATCCCTAATACATCAGTCAACAGCTCAAAGACGTTACACAAGCCTACAATACAAGTCTGGGGAAAAGGACAAGGCATCCTATTGGGCTAGTGTCCACAGGAAAAGGAAAGTTCCAAGAAAGACCTCATCCAAGCCATGTAAGTGGGTGATGTTGTCAGGGGATGTCCAAGCATGTGGGTGCAGTGAAGGCCAAGGATGCAAAAATGTTACCTGTGGGTGCCTTTGTAGAAGGCGAGTTGTACCTATCATGGATGCATTTTTTTCCAAGCCCATTCTTGCCTTTATTATTTTTATTTGCTTTTTTGTTCAAGAGCTAACCAGGGGACACTGCCTTGGCATGGTGACTAGATTTGACAGTGTTACCCACAAGTACTTTTGTAGAAATGAGAAGGCTGGTTCGTGATGAGACCTCCTTTCCCTTGGCTATGCAACCAAGAGTCACTGCCCTGGTGCGGTAACCAGCTGATGGCAATGCCATACTTCTAGGTACCCATGGACCTAATAGGTTGGCTCGTGATGAGACCCCCTATTCTCTGACTAGGTCTTGTTTTATTATTTTTCCAGGCCCCTCTTGTTTCTTGCTGAGAAGCCTTTTATTGCTTTCTCTGGGATCCCTGGGCGAAGCATCTAGAGGTTTATTCTTGGGCTTTTATCTTTTACCAACTTTCTTTTACCTTCTGGGCCTTTAGCCCCTTCTTCCCACGAGGTAAGGTGCAATCCTGAAAATAGGACAACCCAATGCCCAGACAAGGGGAATGGGATAGGTGAGTGGGAAACAAGATGTAAGAGTGGTGCTATGATGGGAGTAGATGATGGATTTTCAGAAATCCCCCTAGTGGCAAACCAAAACCTACAGACACAAGCTTTCTAGGGAACCCTGTCAATCCCCCCAAACATGGTCAAGTGGGAAAATGTAAGATCCAAGCAGTTGTTAGAGATAAAAGGAATCAGATGCATACATTTAAAGGTTTTAATGATCAAAGGTGACACATACCATGATACCTGGACCAATTACCTCATGGAGCAAGAACCTCTTCTGATACAAGACCAAGCCGATGGTGATGGATGCTGCTGCTGACAACACAAAGACAATGGAAGAAGAAAAGGTGAGCCCTCTAGGGCCA
The DNA here is from genome assembly GCA_010110895.2 of Picea sitchensis. Lineage (NCBI taxonomy): Eukaryota > Viridiplantae > Streptophyta > Pinopsida > Pinales > Pinaceae > Picea > Picea sitchensis. The sequence continues at coordinate 300,519 of SNQJ01S0001907.1, read as the reverse complement.
TGCTCAGGTCAATCCTGCTCTCGGTACTCCATGTCTAGGACCTGTGGGCCTCGAGAAATGATCTCCTAGTTATCCCTAAAAAGTGGGGATAACAGGTCTCTAATCATTTTTCTCTTGGTATGCCAGACATGTCTTCACACTCACCATCCTCTATCTCGTCGCCTTATGTGAATCTTAGTTTTGGTTCTAGAGGCATGATGCCTCCTTATTCTCATTTTTCGTTTGGTGGGAGTCATATCCCTCAACCAAATCTTAGGAGGTTGGAATCTTCCTTCCTATGGATCTAATCCTAGCTTCACTTTTCTAGGAGCAAGTGCTCAAATGGGTGGTCATTCTACTTATTACATCCCATCCATCTATCCTTCTTCCGCTATGTCAGTTCCTATGATCGATTTTCCTAGGAAAACCTCTCTCTATCCTTTGGGGGAGTCAATTTTATAGTATGGGAAACCTCCTTCATGAAGTTCCTTCATCTGGGGGCAACATATATCCTCACCCGAGTAACCCTTGTCATGTCGCTTTTTCTTCGCAAGCGATTTCCTCAATGATGATGATGCCCTTACAACCCTTTATGAATCAGTTTGGAGGAGGATACTATCTTGCTAGACAAGGACATGGTGTATACCAGAACCCTTCTTGACCTGCAATTTCTCAAAATCAGTCTTTCCTGGAACCTTGGTCTCAAACACTGCAACCAACAGCCACCATAAGTCCAGTCACTGCAAGTCATACTGGAATTATGTCACCAACCTCTTCTAGTCATGTTGGATATAGGTCAACAACCTCTGCAATTCATGTTGAAGACATGCAACCAACCACTGCAAGTCATGATGGGGGCACAACTCTAGTCACTGCTAGTCACACTGCACATACATCACCAACCTCTGCTAGTCATGTTGGGGATTCATTGCCAACCTCTGTAGGTCATGTTGGAGATGAGCTACTAGCCTCTGCAAGTCATGTTGGGATCATGTCACCAGCCATGGAAAGTCATGCTAGGGGCATTCATATGATTGAGAAGCCTCAACATATAGGACGTAAGCCCAAGTTCCTTTGTAGGTTTTGCAAAGGAGATCACCTTACTCATTTGTGCCCTGCCCTTGTTGTGGTACAAGAAGCGTGGTCCTTTCCTGGGGGCCCTTTGGGTTTTGAGTCATCTTTGGTTTCCCAAAATTCTAGTCCTTCTTTGGTTGATACAATCGTCGTTCCAATGCAATATTTAGCTGGAACCCATCTTCCTTTAAGGGGTGATGCGTCCCTTGACCTTGTTGTCTCACATCCTGTTCAACCAGTGGTCGTGTCGATGCAATATTCGACCGACACCACTCCTATTTTTGGGGGTGATGCGTCTCTTGACATTTTTGTCTCACATCCTATTCAACCAACGATTGAAGAAGTGGTCGTGCCGATGCAATCTTCAGTCGATCCCACTCTTCTCTTGGAGAGTGACAAGTCTAAGGAAGTGACATTGCCGATGCAATCTACGGTCAATCCCACTCTTCTTTTTGGGGGTGATGCATCTTTCGACCATGTCCTTACCATTTCTAGTCATGTACCTTCTGAACAAGGGAAAATTCCACTCTCTCCTAGTACACTCCCTTCAATTCCTAGGATGGTTTCCTTTGATTGGAATTATCTTGTAGAGCCTCACCTTCCTTCTTCTACACCCTTCCAGATAAGAGGCATTCTTTGATATATTGTAGATAAAGTTTCCTCTGCAATTATTTTATCCTCCTCGGCTTGGAAAGTTTTGGGTTTTCCCAAGCTTGTGTTAGCTATTTGTGAGTTGCTGACTTTTGATAGAAGTCTTGCATGAGAGCCCTGGCCTCCCCCATGATATGCTTCTTAGAAAAAAATTCTTGAGCCTTAGTTAATCTTTTTTCAAGACTTCTTAAAAATGAAAATATTTCTGAGTGAACTTGTCGCTTTCACACTAATTAAATGGATTTGAAAGGACGTCTATTTGGTGTAAGTTTAACCATTTTTTGGACCAAGTAGACTAATTTTGAAAATTGAATACTCTAGTCACTAGTGGCTAGAAGAGTTCTCCGGGGTACTTTTTTATACTTTTTCGGGCCTAGGAGACTAAATTTATGAAAAAGGACATTCTTTGGAGTTAAGTTGTAATTGCATCTCATTCTCTTTCTTGCTGATTGAGCCTATTGCCGGTTCCTGCTTTCTCGTTACAAGCCTATTACCTCAACAATTTGCATCACCAGCCAAGCAGAGCCTTATTTATACCCTTTGTAGCTTGACACCCTATACCCTAAGAGGAAAAATTCCCCCGAGTTTCCATGTCCTGCATGCACCTCCTTGCATTGAGCATAGGTATGTTCCACTGTTGGAACTAGTTGCTTACTCATGACACTCATTTCCTCTTATGTATCATAACATTCATTTGTCTATGAAAAAAAAAAACATGGGCATGAAAGGAATATTATCTTATGTTGGTAGCAGTCGTGTCGCCTTTGAACATAGCACAAACTTTTGAGTCCACTTGTCATCTAAATTTTGGGTTTAACATGACCTTAGGAAGATGATCTCGTTACCTAGATTTTACTCCTCTGACTTCTTATTCTTCCAATCCCTATGGAGAGTTTGATTGATGCCTCCTACATCACAAAGTTTAACCATTGAGTCTATGCTGCTAGACTCCTCCATATGTCTCATGCTCTTGTTCAAAGGAAGTCTATAAGCCTGTGTCGACCATTTCTCAGAACTCTTGATTTTTCATGTCGGCCATACCCTCAATGTGTCTCAGAGTTACATGAAGTTGTAGTCCTACAGGTGCACCCTAGTTCTACTTTCATTATGGGTAGGTAACCTTGAACCCAACAATTGACATATCCTCATTGGTTGCTGAGTGGGGGGTTTCCCTTGTGTTCGACAACAACAAATCTATTGAAACATTGGGATTCATGCAGTGTCTTGGATGCCATTAGCCTTATTGGTGGTTTCCTCTCCTTTGTCAATATTTTTCCTTATTGGCTTCTATTCAGAGGGTATTTTTCATGCACTGCTTGCATCTGGTGCATGCAAAAGACGCATAGGGTCATTGGTTCATGAACATCCTCTTCTTCTGAGTTCTTCCAAATCATCAACCTATTGCTTCATACCTCATGATGATTGATGAGATATGCCTTAATTCTCTCCTTTCAATGGGTCTCCTTCCATCAAATTCAACTCATCTATTTTGGAAATGAGGCCTAGAGTCCTATGAGTACCTAGAGGCTTGTAGTAATCAATGACATGTTCTCTCTCCATCGACAATTGAGAATACATCAATGTTTCTTGATCGATGGATTCTTCAAGTGTTTGAACTCAACGCCTTTATTCACACTTGTAATAATGTACTCGGTGCCTTGATAACTACTTTCATTATCGGTAGGTTGTCTCACGTTTGTTAACGGTATACCTTAATGACCAACACCTATATGAATTTAGTGATCATGGGAGATCAGATTGTACTCCATTGTATACAGATATCTTTAGATTGATTTTGTGATTGGTTTTCACTGGGCCTTGTTCATGACTATGACAACCTATGACATATATCTTCTTTGTATTTCCTATTCATGGCCATGAACAACTGTTTGATATATTTCCACATGGATCTACAGTGTAATTCAAATTGGCATCCATGTGTACAAAGTCATTATGGATTGTAATATTCTCATGAGCAACTAGTTCTTCCATATGGGTCTCCATTACTCCACTTATGGGAATTATAATGTATTTCGACCATCACAGATACTCCTCTGACTTCACACATTAGGGGGCATCTGTTATAGCAATATTTTCCTCACCCCATGCAACTTTCTCAGAAGGCCTTTTCCATTTCCCTATGCAGAATTGAAGTCCCCTTTTGCACATCCTAGAGCTAAAAAATCATATTTTTCCACATATATGTGCCCTATCAGTTATAAAGCATGTGTATACATAGGTTGCACCATTACAACCCACATACATCGGGTTTTGTTCCCAAAATTAAAAAAAATGTGTCGGGTTTCCATGTCACATCACGAGATCCATGAACCTTGCCTTCCATATACTGGAAATGTTTCGATTCAACCCTTCAGTTCCATTTGAAGGCTATAAATTGGGCCATATCCAATCCATGGAAGATGAGAGAATTCAACTTTTGGGAGAAAAGTTACTATGGAGAAATTATTCACTTCATATTGAGTCTGCATCCCTTTGTCCTTTAAAGTCTGAACACATTGTTCAACCCCCAAGATCTTCCCTCTTTGATGGAGAAACTTATTGTCTCTCTTATATGAGCTTTCCTTTGGTGGAGGATTGAAGTGGTGGAGGCCTAGCTAGAAGGGACTTAGTTTCTTGGTTCTGAGACATGTCAACACAGAAGTTTGTCATTCATACACTTATGTTGATCATATTTTAATATAAATACTCTTTTCTCGTCCAATTAATAACTTGAAAATATTTGAATTTTTATTCCATGGGCATATTTGTTATGAATGTTGATGGATTATGCTATTACATGTGCTAACAATATATATTATCACCATATGCTTGCATATCTTGGTTGTTGAGGACAAGTTGCAGGTACAAATCTTTGAGTCAAGTGCTCAACGATGGTCTTCGTCGAACCTCTAGATCAGGTAGGCTCTTTATCTTGTCTTTTTAGCATTTTCATTTATATAGCATACTTGGGATTATAGTTGATTTCTGCAGTCATTCCATCTGTTGTGGTTTACCCCTTCCCATAGAGTGATTTTCCTCGTAACACTTCTTGTCTTCCTTGAAACATTTCCTGGTAATGAGGGTGTCAATATGGTTTCACATTTAATGGTTTTCCTTCACTCTGCCCACACATTTCATCCAACTTATTTTTAGAGACAATGGCATCCTCTATCCTCTTTTCTTGGTATTTTATTACTCTAGCCTTGGAGATGATACTATCATATTTGGCATGTAGATGCTATATATGATGTTCAACTTCTTCAAGTATCTTCTAGTGACCTTCTTCAATATTATCTTCTTTCTCATTTTGAAGCTTCAATGTCACCCGATTTATCAAATTCTAATGTCCTTTTTCAATTCTGGGTTGCATTTCTGATTTCACCTCATCAATATTTAGGGATTCCTCAACCTTCTTGCAAATTTCCTCTTCAAGTCTTTTGGTAGATTCTTCATCCAATATCCTTGTTTCTTCTTGATTTTGATAACTCTTTTTTTCTTCTTTCAATCTCTTAACCTCATCCAATAGTTTCTTATGATGGTTTCTTAATCTACATATCTCTTCATCTTTCTTTTCCAATTCTTCCCTCGACTCATCCCTTTCCCACTTTCCTTTGCTAGTCTTTCCTTGTTTTATTTTTTGAACTTCTTTAATGAGTGCTTCATTAGGGTCTTATATATTAGATAGCTCATCACTCTTCTTCTTGATCTCTTCTTTTTCCGCTTTTAACTCCTCTTGAATTTTATACATCACCTCCATTTTTGTATCCATAATCTATTTATTCGAGAAGAATTATTCAAATTCTTCCCATGTGCAATTCTATCTAGTATCCTTATCGATACTCAACCACCACTTTCGATGTTCACCCAAAAAATAATATCTTGTTGTTGAAGGAGTCATGTCATATTCCTTTTCAATCCTCAACCATTCCATATGATTTATTTAATTTTTATCTTCATTTCCTATAAATTCAGGTAATGCCATTGATTCTTAATCAAGGTCTAACCCCAACCCTCAAGTTACAACCTCAATATATTGAGAATAATGATCTCAAATAGCTATAATAAAATTTCCAATATCATATTCTATGTTTTCTCTTTCCAATGGATTTTCAATCACCTCAATTGTACTTCCCAATCAAAAGTTATGATAGTTTTAAGTAAACATACATTTTAAACCTTGATTTGGAGTTTGTCCTTCTGACCGAGATTCCTTCTAATGTATCTTTGAAATTTCGGCCCTTATGAGTTTGAAATTTTGACATGTCTTCTCTACAATGCCACAAGTTTGACCATAATTTGATGTGCCATGTAAAATTTATGGTAGCTTTCCCAAAACTTGTTGATTTTTGGTCTTTTCCAGACAACTAACTTGTACAAAATGCCACATGTCCAATATTTTGGATATGATTATGAAATTTGTAATAGAAATAATATGGATTGTCCTCTTTCTAATGCCACTAGTTTCACTAAGTTTGGAGCTTTACTGAAGAATATGTGACCTTTTTCCCCCAAAAAACTTGTTTGACACTAGATATAGAACTAGTCAAATTCCCCTACATTCTACACTCTATATCACATAAATTAGAGTGATCAAAAATCTCTTTTTTTTGTTAAATTTCTAAACCCAAAACCCGACAATTACTTCCTAGTAAACCCTTATTGTAATAAACTCCATTAATCAAAATTACTAAATAAAATCACATCTAAGTTTTAACAATCTAAGTAAATAAATTAGTGGAATCACAATAAGAAAACCATACACTTGCACACGTAATTTTCTAGGTAAATACCCATGGAAAAATCCCTAAGGGAAAACTAATACCTTGTTGATTTTGATAAAATAAAATCAGGGCTCTCTTCCTGGGATAATGTCCCACTTTAGGAATAATACAAATAAGGAAAATAACCTAGTCTATAAAACTTGAATTTTACTCCTTTTCCACCCCTTTGCTCCTTTCCTCAGACCCTTCTCCTTTCCTTGAACGATGCCCCTAAACACTTGGATGGAATTCCTTCTCCACCCAATCAATGAGATCTCCTATCTCACTCTGTGCATGTCTCCTCCTCTCACTTAGGATTCCTTTTATAATCTTTAGTTTACCCTAAATCCAAAACCCTATATCTCGAAAGTGATCAATGGCTGAGATTAGCTCTCGCCATCACTTTATATCTAATGGCTAGGATTTAATTTAACTCACTAATGCCAAATACTTAGGCATTTGACTTAAATTAAACTCCATTAATTAAAACAGTACATTCAATTTAATAATCACTTTATTAAAGTGAATCTCCTAAGTCTTGAGAGGCATTAAGGATGAATTTCACATATTAGACACAAAATCGATGTGGAAGTACCTATCCGATGCTACAAACAACAACACTCCCTCTTACCGAGGAAGGTAATTCTCAAAGATCCATCTAGAACTGGTTATTCCTCCAACCCTAGCACAATGTCACAGACATCATCCTGCACACTGGAATCCCTCTAACCCTATAGGTTAGATTCTCCCTAAACATTGGAAGTCACTGAATCGATGATACTACATATTAATGCCATGAAGATTGGAAATTTTTTCGAAGGCATGATCTCCCTCAATGTGCTCCTAGGAGCCTCCTCCTTCTCTTGAGAATCCATCAATTCCATCTTGTACTAGCTTTGTCTCTTGAAAAAAATGGAAGGGGATAACTCCCTCTTCCTATCTGAAGGTTGACTCCCTACATTGGAAGTCTATGAACTCTGCTCACCCTTCATAGCCTCCTTCTCCTCGTCCTCTACCACTAACATCGATACATGATCCAAGATTCCCTTGGACCAACCTACAAGAGTACCTTGCAACTTGTATACCCTTCCCTCTCTAACACCAATGTTGATTTTTATGTCAGGGCTATCTCCCTCTGAATGCATGAAAACTTGTCCGTTTTGGAACAAGACTGCATAACCCCTGTCCTCCAGAGCTAACATTGAGAGAAAATTCCTTCTCAACTCTGGGACATAAAACACATCTGCCACCTTCAAAAAACCTTTTGACTCTATTTGGAACCTAACTATCCCAACTCCCTCTACACCACACTTGGAATGGGTGTCAAGCTCCACATGCAGATATGAGTTTGTCTATGAACAACTAGTGAAGAAATCATGTGTCCTCGTCATGTGATGAGAAGCCCCAATATCCATGAACTACGTGCTACCATAATATGTTCTAGAAAGACAAGAGACTAATGAGAACTCCTTCTCGAACTTCTCAACAAACTCCTTGGCTTGACCTTCTGCAAATGCTACTACCTACTGAGACTTACTCTTCCCCTTCTTCCATTCTGGACACTTTGAAACATAGTGTCCACTCTTGTGGAACACACAACATTTCACTTTGATTAGACCCTTCTTCTTTCCAGTCCTTGGAGTTAAATATCCACTTGTATTCTCCCTGCTTCTCCTTTCCTTACTAACAAGGGATATATTCTCATCATCACCAACCTATTGGCCTACTAGAGATTCCTCTCGAATCTCCTCTTGGATGAAATCATTCCATAGCTTGTCAAAATTGGGAAGTTTCTCCCATGCAATAATGCCCTTGATGAATGGGCTCCATGACTTAGAAAAACCATTCAGGGTTGTCCTCAACAACTCCTCATCTGGCACAACTTCTTCAACAACTTCCAACTGATCACGTACCCGAGTGATCTTTGTGAGATAAATGATCATTGTATCTAATTTGGTCATCTTGGTGTCTTTGATCTTTTCCCTCAACACCTTCTTCCTGTTTCTATTGCTTCTCTGAAAAAGGTTCGTCAGAGCTATAAACATCTCCCTAGATGACTTCTTCCTAGATATGTGGGGGATTAAATAATCCTTCACTACATCTAAGATGATTCTCTTGGATTTAACATCCTTCAACTCATGAGCAACCGAGTTCTTTATATCCATCGGTGGGGTCACCTTTGTGTTACCAAACTCCCACAATCCATTCTCCATGATAACCAGTGTGACCCTTGCCTTCCAAGAATAAGCAAAAAGTTTGACGCACTGTCCATCCTATCCTCAAACCTATTGCAAGCATCTCCAAATTATTAATTTAGCAGGAACACACATTACTGAAAAATGTGCCTGGTCCTTTAGGCATAAAAACTGAAAATTTTTGTGCACAATCCCTCAAGCACAAAAAATTATATTTGGCTGCTTAGGACCTGCTTCCCTATACTTGAACTATGTTTCCCACTTCCTGGACCTATTTCCTTCTGCCCGAACTTCCTACAGTCTACCCGACTGCTGCCAGGGTTTCTGCTTGAGGATACCCGAGCTTTCTGCTCTCTGACCTGCTATTCTATGGGTTACCTGACAACTTTTTTGGACCTACCCAAGGTTTCCTGGGCATCACTGCTATCTATACTGTTCTGGATCTTGTTAGAAACTAGATGTGTTGGCAACAATGCTCCTATGATGATCTTTCTTTTGCTGTATATGTCGCTACTCCTACACTTGTCACCTTCTACTGCTTCCAGTGGATCCTCTACTTTCCCGGATGCACCCTTACTTGTGGCTCCTCTGCCGACCAATTTTCCACTTGCTTTGTCTGCACTAGCCCGTGTGACTCCTCTACAACATGTCTATACGAAACCCAACTTAGCCTGCAACCTTCACTCTGTGTTTCTCCCACCATATGTGTTCCAACCTCACCCTCATCCCATGTTCTTTGGCGTGGCTCTTCCCTGCACTCTACTGGTGGCATGACGTCTATGGAATATACCCTAGATCAATTGGATGGTGGCTGCTGCGACGACTGAGCCATCAGATCCCTCTGTTGTTTGATCTATCTTTAGCTTTACTGCCATGTGTCCTTCAACCCAACTACCACACTTTGGCCTCTGGCTTGATCTCAGTGCATGACCAACTTCTGAACCCTGTCCAACAACCTACGTGGTCGTACATTGTACGATGGATGTACAACTACCTCTTTTTTTTTTTTTAATTTTAATTCACCTCGCAGAGCTGCAATATTTTTGTTTTTTTCATGCTTCAAATCATGATCTCTGTGCAACTGTTTCCTCCTTCATAAATCACACTCTGATACCATGTTAAATTTCTAAATCTAGCACTCGGTAATTACTTTCTAGTAAACCCTTGTTGTAATAAACTTCATTAAGGAAATTTACTGAATAAAATCACGGTTGATTTTTACCGATCTAAGTAAATAAATCAATGAAATCACAATACACAAACCATACACTTGCACATGTAATTTTCTGGGTAAATACCCTTGGAAAAACTAGTACCATGTTTATTGTATTAAAATAAAATCTGGGCTCCCATCCTGGGATAATGGCCCACATGAGGAATAATACAAATATGCAGAATAACATATCCTATCATACATGGCTGCTACTCCTTCACTTCCCCTTTTCCCCTTTCCTTGGACCCTGCCCCTGCACATTTGGATGAAAGTCCTGATCCGCCCAATCAATGATATCTCCTATTTCACTCTGCCTGTGTCTCCTCCTCTCAAACATGTTGCCTTTTATAATCTCAAGTTTACCCTATATCCAAAACCCTAGATCTCCAAAGTGATCAATGGTTGATATTAGAACTCACCAAAACAAAGTTATAGGGAAGCTCCCACAATAACTCGTTTGAGATTGATTTCAGAGATAGTAAAAATCTGCAATTTGTACAATATTTATATCTGAGGTAAAATGATCCATAACCTGAAATTTTTACCAAGAGTAACTTGCTATGAATTCAGAGTAGTCCATAACCTGAAATTTTTACCAAGAGTAACTTGCTATGAATTCAGAGTAGTCCGAAAATTTTACACACTGAAACTTCACCAAAAAGAAGCTATAGAGAATTTCCCAAAATGACGCGTTTGAGACTGATTCCAGGGCTAGTAAAACTCCCTAACTTCCATAGGATGTATCTCAGAAAGTAAAATGGCCCATAATTTGAAATTTTAACCAAGATAACTTTGCTATGTTGTCTCAGTATATTGAAAATTTCACAGTTTGAAATTTTTCAGAAAAATTTATAGCGAAAATGCCGAGATGACTCACTTGAGAAAAACAAAATGATAGGTTCAATGCTATGATACCAAATGTTATGTTCCAAATGCTTAAGATATCACAATAAACTAGAAGTACACACCATGTACAACAATGTGAGCATGGCGTACAACTCCAATATAGATAAGAGAGATGAGTTACACAATAACTCGTTATAGAATATGAGAATCTCCTCCAAATAACCAAATACATTCATACATCACAATTCACCTCTTCTACATAATGAATACATGATCTCTATATATAATACCTATTCACACACTACACATGAGGCCCCTTTACTATTAGTCTGACCCTATTACATATATATTTACACATTACATGTACATTTAGCCTCATATATGCCCCTCCCTTAGGGTCATATCATATACATTTAACCCCATATATCCCCCCCTTGGGTAATAACATTATGTGTGGTCTATGACCCAAGAAATGAGCATTCATTCAAATGTAAAATATTCATGAAACCTCAAAATTTTAATAATAATGAGAAAGGCATAAAAAAATACCCTACTCCCTCAATAAGGATATAAAGGAGGATGGGTACATGATCAAGAGATTTAGCACCTTTAGCACCTTTAACCTAGATATAATCCCTAATACCTAATCTCATTGTGTTCTATTGATGTTATTGATTTAGTGTAGTGGAGTTCCAAATAGAACCAAGTTAATGTCTTCTTTTGAAGTGGAAGCAATAGACATGAAATCCAATCATGGAACCATAATTAACTCAATAACTTAAACATGCTATAACCTAATATACACAACACATCCCTCAAGGGCCTTGTGCCCATATTATACATCTTAAGCATGTGACATGCTAGGACACATGTCCAACATGTGTCACACACATGCCTTAGATGTGTTCTGACATATCAGACACCAAGGCACAAAAATGGACCTATGGGAGGCTTAAAAAATGGTCCTCACTTCATATTTGTCACTTTTAACTATGGAGAAAAGGATCTCACTGTATAAAATTATGCAAGTGAAGTTTTAAATCCAGATTTGAAGGGATTCTATTGATTTGAATATGGATTAGCAAACTAGATTAATCATTTCTCCAACATCAATGTTTTTCTTGATTCATTCCACAAAAATAATGGCTTAATCATCGAGGGAAGTTGGTAAAGGTCAAAGGAAAGGGAATAATGTCACTCTTGGTGTCCCCTCGTACTCAAGTTCATCCATATCTTGCTTCATCCATGGAAAATGGAGCTATAGGTGTAGCTACCAGTGCTACAAATAACCATGCTTTAGCAAGATAACAAGATCAAGAAAAAAAAAATGTTGTGGAAGTATGTAACATGAAAAAAAGGTCTTAGTGCAAATCTTGTTGGGGTGGGAAATGCTATTTAGACATGTAATTATTGCAATGGTGAATTCAAGAGTACCTTCTACTGAGTTAAGGGCCATTTGTTGGGCCTTGATTATGGACTTGGAGTATGTAAAGTGATGAATTCTACCCCAAAAAAAAAATGGAAATAGAGGATGATATTGACATGGGGAAGGTGTTAACAACAAGTAGAGTACACACAAATGATGTTTCTCTTCCATTATTGAGGAATCCATTCAATATATTTGGGAGTGGGACTACAATTCAACTGTTAAGAAAGAGGCCAGGTCCAAGTGGTGGTCCAATGGACAAGATCTTTCAATAAGAGAAGTGAGAATATGTTGATCTTAACATTGGGTTCTTTTTTCTATCTCAAAATCATTTAATTTAATGTTACAAAAACTCCTTTGTTTTTTGAGATGTCTTGAAATCTAGTTGAATGGGCTCCAATTGGGTATGTGCCTCCTAGTTTTGAGAATCTTAGAACCACATTGTTGGTCAAGGAAAATAAGGAGGTGGATAAAATCCTAGAATTTATTAAATCATAATGGCCCTCATTTGGTGTTAGTATTGTTTCTGATGGATGAATGGATGCAACAAACCATCTACTCATTAATTTCACGGTGTCTTCCTATATTGGACCAGTCTCCTTGAAAGTTGTGGATGCTCTTGGAAAATACAAGTCACTAAAGATGTAGATGTTGATTCTTGTGTGCAAATTATCATAGATAATGCATATGTTTTCAAGGTTGCTATTGTGATTATGGAAACTAAATATCCACAAATATTTTGGACACCTTGAAATGTTCATTCTTTGAATTTAGTGCTTAAATATATTGCTTCATATGTGACATGGATGGGAACTCTTATTGATGATTCACGCCATATCCACAATTTTGTACAAAACCATATCAATGCCCTCACGATCTATAAAGAGTACACACATATATTATTGTTGAAGATTGTAGATACTCGATTTTCTTCCTCATTCATCATTCTTAATAGGTTTTGGAAGGTTAAGGACACTCTTGGGGACACATTTATTTTAGAGTTTTGGTATTTTTAGAGGAATATGGATCAAATTTCTTTAGAAAGGTCAAGGATATGGTGTTAGATTATGGTTGGTGGGAGAGGGCATATATTACTATTAAAATAATGGATGCTATCATTTATTTGTTGTGGTTTTCAGACACATACTATCCCATCTCGAGAGATGTTTATGAGGGTTGGATTGCATGATTAAATCCTTAAAACATGTTATTATATAGAATGAGTTCTCTAAGTATGGGACATCAACATAGATATTTTTCACCACCATTCAGGATATTATTATCACTAGATGGGAGAATAATTACACACATTTTCATTCCTTGGATCACTTGTTGAATCCCAAGTACTACAATAATTACTAGATCAACGGTGGGCCTTCACGCAGATTCCCTCACACAGATAGAAAGATTTCCTAGGGAAGAAGGAAGCATTTAGAAGGATATACTAGGATAGAGCATACCTTGATTGGGTGGAGGAGTATTTGTATAATTTTACATTTCCACTGGTATATTCAGAGGCTATGATGTGTTTGGATACATGAGGAAGCAATGGGGAACTCATGGGGAAACATGCCCTATTCTGCAATAGTTAGCTGTGGGGATCCTCTCTTAGGTTACTTAATCCTCTTATCTCAAGAGGAATTGCATAACATATGTTAAGGACCTTGGGACCCTACGTTAAGGCCCTAATGATCATTCATTAGTAGTTTATTTTATTTTTTATTAGTAGGTTGTTTAGAACCTTTCAATATAATTGTACCCTTTGTCTCTTATATATATACCATGGAGACCTAGTCTTAAGATAATCATAGGTTGTCGTATGAATTGGATATATTGTAAAAGGAGGTTTCCTTCTCAAAGTGGACGATATTGATTGGAATTTTTTATAGTTTTCAAGGTGCATGGTTCATAACATTTGGTATCAAGAGCATTGATCCTAGGGTTTTTACGCTTCAAGCAAGTCATCTTTGGATTTTCGCTATAACTATTTTTATAGGGTGATCCAGAAAAATAAATTCAGAGGTTACTCATGAGACATATCACAATATGTCTAGTAAAATTTTAGGTTCCGGTTCATTATACTTTTGGATATATAGCATATGGAAGATAGGGTTTTTGACTCATCCTGAAATCAATTTTAAATGAGTCATCTAGGAATTTTTGCTATAACATTTTTTATGGAAAATTTCATGGAGTGAAATTTTGTGGATACTAAGGCGAAATGTCATAGTATAGGTGGCCAAAATTTAAGGTTATGATTCACTATACTTTTAAAGATATCATCCATGGAAGACAAGGCTTGTGACTAATCCTGAAATCAATTATCTTGGCATTTTCGATGTATTTTTTTTTTTCCAGTGAAGTTCCAGACTTTGAAATTTTTAGAATCCCGAGCTGAAATAGTGAAGTTGATGTGGAATTGTTTTTAGATTTTGACTCATTATATTTTATGATATATTTCTTGTGGAAGTTAGGGTTTTTACACAAGTTATTTTCTGGTATTTTAAGAGTTTTTTTTGTGGTTAGAAAGCTCATTTTTTTAAGAGACGTGTTCTATCATATTTAAATAACATAGGATCTATTGTTAAGCAGGTAAAATTCCGCTTGGAGAAGAATACACACAAGAAATACACATGGATTCATGTGGTGAGAAACACATTGTTTCACTTGGTTGGAAACCCTTGTAACCCTACCGATACCCTTTCAAGTAGTATCACATTAAACAATACCTGTATACGAAATCTCACTTCCATGTACATTTGGGTATATAATAAGTCTCCTAGGTATAACTGAAACCATCCTTAGATAATCTATTCAACTGTCTTGTTGCTATAGTACATTGAGAACAACACTCAAGGAGACCACTCTCTAGTACATGGGTAGTCTGGTAGTACGACTAAGGGAACGATTGATCCTCCTTAGTTAGTGCCTCGAGATATTGGGTCAAGTGTTATTTTTGGATCCCACACGTATATCAAAGAAGTATAACACCTGACACTCCCTTGTCCTTAGGACCCTGCAACATTTTCTAGTGAGCTCACTCTTGAAGGATAACCATAATTTGTGATAAAGAGGAAAAAACAAAGTATTTTTTCACATGGCTCCAAAGGGTGGTCCAAAATTTTCTTCACCAAATAAATCGTCAAAGAAATCAACCATTACTAAAGAAGAAAAATAAGGTATTTTTCACGAAATGGGACATTTGGAAAATAACATGAATGAAAATAGTGCACAGATGGAAAAGTACATGAATTAAAATAATGCACATATGGAAAAGAGGATGGATGAAAATAAGGTTCAAATAGAAAATGAGATGGATGAAAATGGGTATCAAATGGAAAAGAAGATGGGTGAAATGGAAAAGAAGATGGATACAAAAATTGAAGAATTACAAAATTCCATGTCAGATATCATACAAAACCTAGAGGGGAGGCTTTCTAAAAGTGACATTGTAACCGAAGAGACTCATGAAAATAAAGGTAGTATTCATGCTAAACAACCTTCCAATAATAAGAAATTTTCAGGTGGATTTAAATTTTACAATGGATCTAATTATGGATGGGTTCCTAAGGGTGTCAACTTTCCCAAGGTTGTATTAAATAAGTTTAATGGAACATAGGTCTTTACTTGGGTGAATAAAATAGAGCAATATTTTGAACTGCATAATATTATGGATGATAAGTAGAGGATTCACATAACAACTTTGAAATTTGAGATAAATCCATATCAATAGTATCAATGTGTAGTCAAAATAAATCCCCATTAGTATCATTATACTTGGGGTTTATTTAAAAGAGACTTAGAAGAACAATATGGGAAAGTTTGGGAACACGACTACTTCAGTCAATTAACAAGAGTCAAGCACTTGGGTGATATTGAAGATTATAATTCAAAATTTCAGGTATTGGCCATATGGGTGGATAACATAAGTGATGAACATTTTTTGTAAGCTTACATGGGTGGATTAAAAGAAGACATTAAACATGGTATTTTCCCAAAACATCCTGAAAATATTATGGAAGCTATACAATTTTCTTATCATATTCTATCCAATAATAAGGCTACACACAAGTCTACCATTGGAGAATATGTAGGAAGCATACATCACTCTGGGGTTCATAAGACAACCTTACCTTAACCTACTCGAATATCACAAAAGGAAATGGATAAAAGAAGAGCAAAAGGACTATGCTTGATTGTAACAACAAATGGTCAAAAGGGTATAAATGTCAAGAAAAACAATTGTTCACCTTGGAAAATAATGATGAAGAGGAAGTGGAGGCATCTACAAAAAGAAATGAGGAAGAACTTCTCAAGTTAAAAAATCTAGAAATAAAGGTCAAAATTGTGCACAACATTGATTCAAATAGGTGCAAATATATGTTCATGCATTGGTAGGATTGTCACCACCTTAAACACTAAATATTGTATGTTACATAAAGATGCAAAAGGTTATATTACTCATTGATTCAGGTAGTACCCATCACTTCATTGATAAACTATTAGCAAAGCACCTCAATTGTTTTGTATATCCAGTGACAAATTTTCAAGTTTTGGTTGCTAATGGAGGGCGTATTCATTGTGTGGGAAAATGCCACAACATTAAAATAAGAATAGGATAATATAATTTGTAAATCCCAATGTATGTCATTCCCATTATAGGTGTAGATATTGTTCTAGGGATTCAATGGTTGAGAACATTAGGTAAATTTTTTACAAACTATACCAAATTATTCATGAGATTTTAATTGGAAGGAAGTCGATATGAACTCAAAGGATTAAAATTTGGAACTTCTCAAGTCATCAGATCTTATAGAATGTAAAAGCTCCTAAAAAAGGGTAGCATGGGAGTGGTGGTTAAACTTTATTCTATGGAAGTTAAGCAGGAAGATGAAAATATTCCATAGGAATTAAGATGCACCTTGGAAAAGCACTATAAGGTCTTCCAAGAAATTCCTAAAGGTCTACCTTTATCTAGAGATCATTAAAATAAAATCGATCTAACATTTAGAATTACTAAGTCTAATAAAAGGCCTTATAAGCATCCTCATCAGAAAAAAAGGGGAGATTGAGAAAATAGTACAAGACATGTTTGATTCGGGTATTATTCAACCAAGTAAGATTTCATTTTCAACTCCAATAATGATGGTGAGAAGAAAAGATAATTCTTGGAGGATGTGTCTTGATTATAGAGATCTGAGCAAAATCACCATAAAGGATAAATTCCCTATTCCAAATATTGATGAGCTATTATATGAGCTTCATGGAGTGGATTATTTTACAAAGCTAGATCTTAAATCATGATACCACCATATTAGATTATGAAAAGACAACATTCCCCAAACAACTTTTAGAACTCATGATGGGCACTATGAGTTCTTATTCATTCCTTTTGGGTTGACTAATGCTCCTTCGACTTTTCAAATCCTTATGAACAAAATTTTTCGATCCCATCTTAGAAATTTTGTGTTGGTTTTCTTTGATGATATACTTATCTATAGAAAATCACAGGGAGAGCACGATAAACATGTGAATCAAGTCCTGCAAATTCTTGAGAAGAATCAATTGTATTTAAAAAGATGCAAATTTTCTTTTGGGAAATAAGAAGTAGAATATTTGGGTTAGATTGTTTCAAGGTAAGGGGTTAAGGTAGAACCTCAAAAGATCCAAGATATTACAAAACGACTTACTCCTATGAACTTCAAGAGTCTTAGAGGATTTTTGGGTCTTACCGGATATTATTGAAAATTTCTTAAGAATTATGCCTGCATTGCAGGTCCACTCACATCTTTCTTGAATAAAAAATCATTTGTATGGAATGAAGAGGCTACTTTGTCATTCTCTCTCTTAAAGGATGCCATGTCTTCTACACCAATATTGACAACACATGATTTTGTTAAAACATTCATAGTAGAATGTGATGCGTTAGAACTAGGAATTGGAGCAATATTGACACAAGAAGAGAGACCATTGAATTTTGAAAGAAACAATTCAAAGGAAAAGAATTGGTGAAATTTACATATGAAAAAGAAATGGAAGAAAATTTACATGCAATAAAAAAATGAGGAAAATATCTCATTGGTAGGAACTTTATATTTAAGATAGGCTATGATAGCCTAAATAACTTTATATTGTCATCAGAAGAGAAATGAAAATGGGTAGCAAAAATGAAAGGGTTTGATTTTGAAATTATTTACAAAAGGGGAAGGACAATGTAGTAGTATATCCTCTTTCTAGAATAGAAGAAGCTTCAAGATTATATTCTATTACATCTTCTATTCCTTTGTGGTTGGAAGAAGCTTGCCATGAATGGAAAAATGACAACAGTACTAAACAAAAAATACTATGTATAAAGGAAGTGATGAACTCTATGGAACATTGTAAGTGGAAGGGAGATTTAATTTGGTATAAGGGTAGAATATTTTTATTCCCTAAATCAAATTTGAAGCAACTAATATTAAGGGAGTCCCATGACTATATGATGGCAGGACATGCAGGGTTCCTTAAAACATATCAAAGGACCAAAATATATTTTTTTGGGGAAGGAATGAAGAAAAATATTAAAAACTTTGTAATAGAATGTCAGGTTTTCCAAAGAAATAAAGGAGAGATAGTAAAATCTCTAGGGTTACTTCATCCATTACACATACATAATCAAGTATGGGAAGAGATATCAATGGACTTAATTATAGGGTTACCAAAATGTGAAGCTAAGGATGCCATTTTTGTGGTTGTTGATAGACTCACAAAATATGAATATTTTTGTGGAATTCAAAGTACATACACAACAAGCCAAGTGGAAGAAGTGTTAATGAAGGAAATTCATAGACTTCATGGTCTTCATAAAGTAATAGTAAGTGATAAAGATCCAAAATTTAAATGAAAGTTTTGGAAAACATTATGGAAAATGAGTGGAACAACATTAGCTATGAGTTCAACATATCATCCACAAACATATGGTCAAACAAAATATTTAACAAATGTTTAGAGGGTTATCTATGATGTTATTATTTAGACAATAAATATGAATGGACGAAGTGGATTCCTATGGCAGAATTGTGATATAATACTACCTATCACACATCTACTAAAATGTCCCCATTTGAGGCCCTTTATGGATATCCAAATACTAATATCTCATAATTGTTGCAAGATAAGTCCAAAGTACAAAAGATAGAGTTACATATGGAGAAAACTAAATAAACTTTGACAATTCTTAAGGAAAACCTTCAAATGAAACACAACATGATGAAAAAACAACCATATAAACATCGTAGTGAAAGACAATTTGAGGAGGGTGATTGGGAATTTTTGAGACTACAACCTTATAAGCAATCTGCACTAAAGAAAAATAAGAATAAAATTTAGCTCAAAATTTTTATGGACCCTACAAGATTATTCGCAAGATTGGACAAGTAGCATATACATTAGATTTTCCTTCTTCTCACATTCATAACGTTTTTCATGTATCTTTCCTAAAAATGGTTTTGGGACAAACTATGCCAATGGAAATAGAACTTCTAAAATTAGATGAAGAATAGAAGTTGATTATCGAACTGGAAAAATTTATAGATCAATGTTCTTTATCTCTTTGGAATAGAACCATTATGGAGTACCTAATGAAGTGAAAGAATACACATCTAGAAGAAGCTAAATGGGGAAATAAGCAGTTCATGAAGAAACACCGTCAATTACAAGCTTTGAGGGAAATGTTTTTTAAAATAGGGGGGCTATGAGAAGGCCTTAATAAGAATTCAATATTAGTTTATTTGTTATATTCATGGGTCAACTAGAACATTTCATTGTACCCTTTCATTATAATCGTACCCTTTGTCTCCTATATATATATACCAAGGTGACCTAGTCTTAAGATCATCATAGATTGTCTTGTGAATTGAATATATTGTAAAAGGAAGTTCCCCACTCAAAGTGGATTGTATTAATTGAATTTTTATCATTTTCAAGGCACTTGGTTCATAACGCCATATGGGAATTTGTATAGTTTGAAGAAGAGAAGGCTTGCGTAGTCCAAAGTAGAGACAATTGTGTATATGCAATTCAACCTCCATCTTATTTACAGGTAGAGGGAGGAGTTGTTGAAGAGAAAGACAAAGATGTGGGATGTGTTTTCTAATGATATAGGTTTATAAAATAGTGTTGAGTTGACATTAGACAACTTGGATCTTAGTGAAATAGTGATAGAGCCTGTCACTTTAAATGATGGTAGTCCTATTGAGAGGCTATCCTCCACACTATCTGATGGAGATCTTGGATTATATATAAAGTAGGAGGAGGAGGATTAAGGAGATAGCAATGGTAGTGATGGTGATTTTGGTGATTCTAACATGGAGGAGGGCCATTGACAATGACGAGCTATGGTATTCTTCCATCTATGGTTCTAGTATCTAACCTATTTTATATTTTCCATTGGAATTCCCACCTATAGTATTTGTGACTTAGTATTTATGTAATACATTTTGATTTTGATGAACATCAAGCCAAGACCAAGTCACATCTATCCCCTCTCTTTCATGCATGAACTTGGACCTATAAGAAGCCATGAATGGAATCTATCTTAACCAAGAAACTTACTTGTAGAACAAATTAACCAGAGGAATATTGTGTTTCCTTGCAAAACACAAGGACGAAATGGAGGTTTAAGGCCATGGAAGGCCATGCTAACCTAACCACCCTAATATCCAAAATAATGATCATAAAATTCTAAATCTATTTCCCTTAAATCAACGTAGACCCGAGCTAGAAGCTTCACCTAGTTGGATAACAAAAATTGCTTCCAACCAACTAGAGCCACCTCAACCAACTAAGCATTGATTATTTCCTTCACACATGGTCTATTGAGTCTAGTTATAAGTTTGAAAATTCTCAATCATTGGTTGAAAATAGGAGAAACCCTAAAAAAATCAAGCCACGTCCCTTTATACATGGCCATAACCTTAGACCGAGGCTAGATTAATGCTAAAATGGAATGGTTTCCAAATGAAACAATTTTAAAAAGCCATAGATATATACTAGATCCCTACTTAATGTGTTGGACTTGACATCCGACCATAGTATGGATAGGAGGATGTTATACAAATAAATATAAATAGATATTGGTTGTGGTGTGTAAGCACTGTAGTTGTAAGCCATAACTTATATATATATATATATGTGTGTGTGTGTGTGTGTGTGTGTGTGTGTGTGTGTGTGTGTGTGTGTGTGTGTGTGTGTGTTTGTACACATATATACATATATTATATGTATAAATGTGTATATATATGTACATATATATATGTAGCAACCCATGATAAACATATGTATGTGCATATATATATGTGTGTGTGTGTGTGTGTGTGTGTGTGTGTAGATGTACACACACACACACACACACACTTTCAAACCATAATTACCATAAAATTGTGAACTATTTTTGTAGGTAACATATCCTATGGAAAACCTCCAATCACTTCCCCTCATTACGAAGTTGGTACCCAGGGTAAACCCCAGATTCTTCAAGGCACAAGGCCATGTCAAAAACAAGACTCAAATCCATTACACCAATATACTTGTTAAGACCCAACATGTCACTTTCCGAAATTGAACCTAGGTGGGAGGATAACACTCCTCCTCTCAACCACCTAGGCTAGATCGAATTGACATAAAATTGTGAATATATATATATATATATATTGTTTTGGTGAATAACTTGTGATAGTTGCAATTCATGTCTAAATCCTCTCCTTTTGTTTGGATGTTTTGGCATGTTTTTCTTGTTGTTTGTTGTGTTACATCTAGCTTCGGTGGATCCACCCCAAATATATAGAATATGGGTATCCACTTTTCTATGGTAACATTGACTAGGACTAACACTTAGTTATTATTCATTTCTTGTTAATGTTGTAGAGCTAGTCATTACTACTATTTAATATGAATGCCATTAAAACAAATTTATTTTGTTTCCTTTGTAGAAAAAATGTTATTTTTTGCAACAAGATCAAGCATCCAATTTCAATGTTGTCTTGTGATCATCATTAATTTTCAAGTAAATTTTTTTTTTTTGAATTATTGAAAGAGAATTGATAAAATATCTTTAGATACAATTATGTAATTTAATTTTTGTAAAAAAAAAAATTGTATTTCCTTAAATCAGCAACAAACCAGTATACATGGAAAAACTAGCCACATGTTCTGCCATACATATGGAAACCAAAACAAGTGGCATGCTTTCAAGTTTTTGTTGAAGTCTGATAAAAAATGGACACCTCAAACTATGCAACAACATATCTAAAGCCATGGTTGTTCTGAATAGAGATACATAATAACAGAAAAATAAATTAAACTGTGGGTGAACCCGGATTACCGTCACCATTTGGAGGTTGTGGAGAAAACACATAATATTGGTAGCAGGTAGGGCATTTGCGCTTGACATGATCGCTTGAGAGGGAGTCAAACAGAGCATCCAAGCACCGACATAGGGTAGTTTGGCATTGAAGCTGATCTACTGCATCTCGTCTCATTTCAAAGATAAGTTGTACATGCTCCTCTGAGAAACGCCACATGCTATGTGAATTTGGTACTGAAGCTTCATTTGGTTGAGGTTCACCAACAAGTGGAGCCTCCTCTTCTTGCTCAGTGATAGGGATATCTTCTTCGATGAGGCAAATTTATGTTTCTAGAGAAAAATCACCTTCCAGGGAATGTTGTCCAAAAGTGTGGGGTGGAGTCAGTATGTTGGAGGCTGAGAAAAGGAAGGAGTCCAGAGGTGCTTGAGGAGGAGCCTGAGGGAAATCTTCCTCAACATAAGCCATGGGTTTATCGTCGTCCAACCAATTTTAAATAGATCAGGGTGAATTATTCAAGGAAGGACCAATAGGGTGAAAATTAGATATGGGGGGCATAATTGGTTCAACAGAGGGGCCAGGATGACGGTGTCGAGCAACAAAGATGTAATAAGCCAACCCCCACTTGGTATTTCACCTTTCTCATTGCATTGGGAAAGCCAAGGAAATATTGGAAACCATGAGGATGAGAGGAAACCCAAAGGAGAAAAAACCAAAATGGGAGAGGGAAGCTATAGTTCATACCTGAACAAGTACAAGAGAAATATGACAATTTCCAATTCTTACCTCCATAATAGCTTCCAAATTGATAGTGGAGAGTGCCATTAAGGTAGAGTTGACATCACACATTCGAATCATACCAGGCCAGGAAGACTTCAATTCTCACTTTGAGTGTTCCATTAAAGCTTGCTTCTAACACAGACGCATCACCATTCCCATAGAGTGAATGCTACTCATGTGGAAGGAACTGAGGGAAAGGGAGATGACTCAGGTTATTAACTTCCCAACATGCATGTTTTCCAGTTGTCACCCCATCCGGGGGTACACCTATGTAAATATTAATAAATATCATAAGTGTCTATATTGGGCTCACATGTGTCGGGTAGAATGGCACTGCCGATGTAAACTGTGCATACCTCCAGGCATATCAATAGTTCAGGGGAATCATAGAAATAAGGAGAGAAGAATAATGGTTAAAGGTATAAGGAGACACTTTGTGGTTACATAAGTGAAGAATTCCACTAATTTCATCACTTTCCATTCATCTATAAGTCGATGAGTTGTTGGTTGCCTCTCTATTATGAGGCAAAGTGAAATACACACATACAATATAGAAAGGTACAACAAGTTACTAAAACATAGTTTACTTACAGGGAGTCATCCCTAGGGTCCATAAAAATTAATGGAGTTTATGAGACTATATATATATGAGTGATAAATCAAGATGGAACCCTACCCAACAAAATCTCTTTTGACCATGTGTTAACTTAATCATGCACTTGCACCTAAAGAATGGATCCATTATCTTGAACTAATGGACTCTTCTTGTTGATATTTTACGAATATTGGGCATGGAAACCTCCAATTTATTAACCTAGAGTGAAAAAATGGGGACCAATTAGGGTCATATCCCTCTAAGTGATTATCAAAATTAGCATGAGAAGTTCAATCATTGAAGAGTCAGGTGGATGAGAAATCATCATATCTTTGTGAAATCAAAAGGATGCTCGAGTCATTGGGATCTAGATCATAAAATTGGAAAAGAGACCCTTAGTGAAAGGGAACCCTAATAAAAAATCCTTCACTTAAATGTCAGAAGTTGGAGTATGAACCGATGAAATAAAAAACACCCACCTTCAATGGGTTCATTAAAAGAGGAAATGGAGAAAAGGCATGGTTGGTCGATATTGAGAGACATATGTTACTATATGGTTTCAGTTCCTTAGAAAATACCAAATTCACCAGCTACAAGCTAATTAAGGATGAAAATATCTGGTGGGATCACCTGAAGAAGAAGGAGAAAGTGAATGGATAACATTGGGAATGGGACACTTTTAAGAAACATTCTAAAGACAAACATCTAGGTGCAATGTATTATCATGGGAAGGAAGACAAGCATTATGCATTGAAACAAGGCAACATGATTGATGAAGAATATGAATGAAGGTTCATAGAGTTGGAAAAATATGCCCACATACTTAGCGAGTGATGCCGAGTTAGAAGATTCATCAGAGGATTTGGGGACCATGTTAGGGACAAAGTTTGAACCTTTATGTCAAAGAACCTATTAGAGGTGATATTGACAACCAAGTTGTGTGGAGACGAATCCCAATAGAAGAACAAGTTGAGTGGGAGGCTCAATTAGAGAGTAAAAAATAAAAATAATTGGTAAACAAGATTTAATCCTACATTGCACCCAAATGATGGAAAGGAAGGAGATCATAGAAGGAATGTTTAATCCAAAAACCAAAGGTTCAAATGCTACGAATGTGCAAAAAGTGGGCATAAATCATATCAATGCTTCGACAAGGAAAATATGGAAAGGAATTGGGAAACTCCATGGAGCCCGACAACATACAAAGGAACCATACCAGGAAATTTCAATGTTACGATTGTGGGGAAGAAAATTGTATCACCATTTTATTCCTTGTTGGAATTCTCTACATGTCACCTTGGGTGATGAGATTAGCCATTATGTGTCAATGATATATATTGTATGTACCTTGGTTGCTAAGGCCTTTTGATATATATATATATATATATATTAAATCGGATTATGTAAAATTTGTAAATATGCTAGTATGGATTCCTAGTGCGGAGCTCAAGGTCAAGGCCCAAATATTGAATGGCTAGGCATGCATGATGTAAACATCCATATATGGCCATGTGTTAGGCTTGTCATGGTGACTTAAAGATATCTAATTATTAATGTTGGAATATAATATAGTGGTCAAAGATGGATATGAAAAGCACTAGAGGGGATATGATTCCAATAGAAGGGAAGAAGAAAGGGAGTTTGTGGGAAAGTAAATCCTCTATTTCCAAGTGCTAGCCTTAGAACTCATATTTTTTTCTAACATGTTCCTTGAATAATCCATCTAACTCCTTTGACTTATTAAAACCAATCATTAAATACATTTTTTAGGAGGTTGGTGGTAACGTCTTCTCACATAGTTATGGAAGCTTGGGTTGAGTACACTCACCATGGGAAATGTAAAACTCCTACATTCCTAAAAGTAAGCTTCCTAAAAGTAATTTTGGAGTTACGAAGTTGTAGAGTAGACAATGATAGGCTAATTAAAGTTCAGGAGGAACATAACCAGTTGAATGCAATTATGCTTCGAATTTTGACATAAATATAGAGGACAATGCATCATGGATATAATCAAACAATGTTGGTAGGAACAAAACTAGCTTTAAGAGTCATTCTCACAAGAGGTCCCATAGTACAAGAAGAACCTCCAAGAATGGGACATATACAACATCCTAATCTTATGGTAGCAAGTCATTTGTGTTGAGGACTCATTTGATAATTCAATATATTCTTCTCACATGCACAAGTGGAAGAAGCCTTTAAGAGACAACTCACTTGGGGAATTTTGAAAGGAAAAACCCTCTACATTTGATGGTGAAGTAAAATTTGGACAAGAAGCTGAGGCTGGATTCTTGGGATGAGAAAATATTTTCAAGTCCATGATTACTTTGGAAACATGAAGGTTAGAGTGGCCATATTCATTTTAAATGTTAGAGCATCAATTTGGTGGAAGCATCTCAGGAAAGTTAAGAAGATCAATTTGAGAAATATTGTTTGGAAGTAGTTCAAAAAGTACTTTAAGAAAAAGTATCTCTTTGACATATACTATGATGGTAAAATCAAAGAATTTCATGACTTAAAGTTGGGGCAATGACCATGGATGAGTATGCAAATAAACTCTTGGAGCTATTGAGGTATGTTAAGTACATCATAGATGAAAAGGTAAAGATCTGATATTTTCTTAGTGGATAACCTCAGTCTTACAAATATATAATTGAGTTTGTTGAATCTCAAACTCTAGATGAGACCATCAGAAAGGATAAATGATGTTATGATTATAATAAAAATAATCCAAAATACATAATACATGGAAGGAAAAGAAGACTAAGAATCTTGATCTGAGAAAGAGAGGGTACAAGCCTCCCCAATATAAAACTTAACAGAAGTAACCAAGATAAGGTGAGACTAAGCCAACTAAATTGGTAGTAGAGAAGCCAAGGGAGACTATTCATTGTTGTGGATGTGGAGAATATCATTTTCTCAGAAATTGTCCACATCGAAAAGGGAATGTCAAGAATGTTCAAAATATTTAAGAGGCTACAAAAGGATTGTTCCTAGAATTTATGCTACATTGGAATACCACCAAGCAGATCACCAATCAATTATGGTTGAGGTTGTTTTGATAGGTGAAAACGTTCCACTGTCAACATCATGGATTCACTTCAAGGAGAAGTCCCAATTAGAATTCACTCCATATGGAATAGGGACCCATCTAGATTTTGACCTAGCAACCATCATTGATGATATTTCTTTACCGATAGCAACCTAATCCACCATTTATGTTTTATGATTTTAAATATTAAATTCTAAGTCCTAAATTCAAGAAAGCAATACTTTTGGCTTGGGATGAAGAAGGATATTGCCAAATATATTTCCAAATGTATGATATGCCAACAAGTTAAGGTTGAACATCAAAACAAAGTAGGTTTATTGCAGCCTTTTCCAATTCCAAAATGGAAATGGGAAGTAGTAACCATGGATTTTATCACTAGGTTATCAACTACATTGAGACAACACAATTCTATCATGGTTATGGTGGATAAATTACCCAAAGATGCACATTGTATTCCTATTAAGTCCACTCACACGAATGATGTATTGCAAGAATATTCATGAGGGGAGTATTTATATTTCATGGGTTACCTAAATAAATCGTATCTGATAGAGATATAAATCTTACATCTAATATTTGAAAGAGTCTTTTTGTAGATTTGGGCACTCAACTGAATTTTAGCACTGTTTACGATCCACAAACAAATGGGTAGACTAAAAGAGTAAATCAAGTGATTAAATACATGCTTTGCATGTACATGATGGAAAAACCATCCAAGTGGGGTGATTATATCTACTTGGTAGAGTTTGCATTTAACAAGGGGCATCAAGCATCATGGAAGATGAACCCATTTGAAGCCTATACTGGTGACTTAAAGCTCTGTAAATATAGATGATGAAACATAATATAATGGTCCAATATGGCTATGAATAACACTATAGGGGTTATGATTCCACTACAGGGGAAGATGAAAGGGGGCCTATGGGAAAGTAAATCCTCTATGAAAAGTGTCAACCCTAAAATCATCTCTTTTTATATCATGTGCCTTCAATAAGTCATCTACCTCTTTTGACTTATTAAAACCAATCAATGAACACATTCTAATGGCCGTCTTATACTTTATATTTGTATAAATAACAAGCCCATCATCATCTCATTGATATCCTTCAAACTTATTTCCTAATTTATCCTACTACAATTCATCTCTTATTTAGACATAATGTTCATCTTAACGCCGACAATTGTAAGAGTTCTACATTCCTAAACTCAAGAGTAATTCCATCCATATTTTCACCAATCCTCTCATTCCTTTTAACTCTAGCATTCATTCTAGAACTCTCATGTTCACTCTATATGCTATTATGCTGTGTTAACTATTGATATCCATATAAAAATCCGGGGAATGGATTGAAATCAACATAGTTAAGGAAAATTCTAGACTTTAATGGAAATAATGATGGTTGTAGTTGGGCATAGAGGCTTGGAAAGTGAGGAAACCTTCACCCATTGTACATTTTCTACTCTTTGGATGCTTGAGAATCCAAGTATTGATATTGCTTGAAATTATTAGAAGGCATACAACATATTAGACTCTTTTTTCACACACACAAGATCACTATAAGGGAAGGGTACTCTGAGGGAGTATTAAATAGAGAAAGAGTAAGACTTCCTTGTGTTGTGTGGGGTAGTGGAAGATATTTCCTTATATATTGATCATTGAAGGGATTCATGTAATTCTTTGTGGTCTGCAAATTCGTAGAGTATGAGAGAAAATGGGTTGGGCTGTGTTACCTCTCCAATGTAGGGGTAACTAGAGGAGATCATGTCTCATGGCCCACTATGAAGACAACGATCCCATTGATGATGGTGATCACCATATCCACCATAGCATCCCCAAAACCCCCCTAGATTTCCTCTTCTACATTAGATCATCCAAGCACATCACATCCAATCAACTCAGTGTATGGGAAATGGTAAGCCAATGTCACCATGAGGTATGTTAGCCCTTCTTTCATACAAAGTGTTGTTGTTAAATTACTAGGCATGTGAATGAGGATCCTAGGTTGAAGTTTGATAATGGATCATAAGCTCAAGAAGTTATGTTTGTTTCCTTGTTTCACCTTTGTGGCCAAAATCTATTCCCTAGTCTCGTGTTGTCACCCCTAAGGAAAGGGGGTACTACTGGGGGGCCCTCACAAGGGTAATGTTCTATTTACCCACCATACTTGAAACTTACCATCCTAGATCCTCTCATAGTGTACTAAACTTAGGTAATGGTTCGTGGTCCATTCTCTCATGAGAAGAGGGGATACAGGCCCATAGGTTGATTGCAACTACTATTAATATAAGAATAAACAAAGAAAGAGAAAATAACAAAGGACTCTCAAATGCCAATCCATACTTGAGCTCTACCCTTTTCATGTTCACCCAAGTCCCAATAGAGTAATGCTATATCTTGAAACCTTATAAATGGGACTTGCAAATATGATAAGAGGAAAATAAAAAGGTAGATTAAGGGGTTTGGAAAAAACATAGTGCTTAGAAAGTGGTAACTCAAGAGAAAGTGAACCCTCCACAAAGTATCTCATAGAAATGGATTCATTGACACCATAAGCCATGAAGTAAGCCTAAAACGTACCACTATCACACTTACTCTTGAAGGATTGTTTTCTTTCACTTTTCCCCCCATGACACATCCCTCTACTCGAGTCTTTTCTTTCACTATTTTGGTTGGCACACCTAATAGGGTTATATGAAGGTCCTCCCATATTCAAACTTTCCAACTTACATAAAGTCCAGAGCTAATGTGAAATTTGAAAGGGATACTTGATGTGAATTATTTATGTGGTTTATATACTAAGTAACAACTTACTTTGTATAATCTAAAGACTAGTATATATTATGAACATTGGCTTTACTTGATCTTATACTTTGTTTTTATTTCGATGCCCCTGACATGGTACTTTGAAGGATGCCCCAGGATTTCACCCAGGATGTTGTGCCTTTACATCAAGACATGTCACGTGTGATGCAGAGCATTGAGTCGCCCAGTGGCTTGCCACACTCAGATACTATCTATCACATCTTATGGACCTTGGATGATGGACATATAGGTTTGTTTATGTTATATGTGGTCATGGTGGCATAGATATGGGAATGAAACCCACACCCTAGGCTCTACACCCAAGATATTATCATGCAATGGATAAAGGACATTGCACTATGATATAATTGGATGACACACAAAGATGACATACACCCTTCTCATCCTTGGATACCATCCTTTGCATCTTGGACATTGGGCATTTAGATGATGTAATCATGCTAGGGTTTTATGGAGATGATGGGGTTTCCTGCCACTTGGACACCCCATGATGTGACATGGCACTTGAGGATGGTATTCACCTTGCTACTTTCCTTGATGATACCACATGGACTTTGGAGGCTTTCTCCATGCCATTGAGAGCTTGAAATCACCACATGTGTGATCTTTCTATGTATTATTTTCATATTTTGATATTTGTACAGGCTAACATGAGGGGTTGACCCCACTTAAAACATGGATTATTAAGTTTTGTGGACAATTGAGCGCTAGGGTTTCCTTATAAATAATGCTACTACTCCAACTTATTTTCATAATCAATTCACTCCACAGACTTGTCTGGGAGAGCTCTCTAAAAGTTCAGATCTACCTTTTTGGCTCCTTGGATCTAGTGAGCACCTCTTGGGGAAGGATTATTTTGTGGATGATTGCATTTCTTGGATAATATCTTGTTGCAACTAGGGTTTTCTTGTCATAACAAATTGAATGAGAAGTAGTTTGCTTTAATTTAATGTGTTTGCTCGTAATATGATGTGATAATTTCTATCTTGTTGCATTTTACTTTGTTCTAAGTAAACCCTAGGAAGGAGACATAAGGGTTTCTCTCCTTCTACACTTTTGTTTGTCTAAGTTTTGGTTAAGGCATTAATAGACCTAGTCTCTTGCTAGGGTTCAAATACCTAAGGCCCAATAGAGGTTGCACCTTAGTATTTTGATCCCAGTCTATCTTGATCCTTGACCTAGGTTATCTAGAAGAGGGAAAGTGACATCTAGGGCCCAAGAGAGGTTGCACCCTAGAAATTGTTTTCTTGAAAGTTTTATCCCTAAGGCCCAAGAGAGGTTGCAACTTAGGGTTGAACTTCATCCTTATTGAGTATCTATTTCATTCTTCAAGTGTTGCATACTTGACTCCATAAGCCCTAGAAAGGTCAATGGCACTAGTATAGAGTTCTTTTTGTGGTGAAAATACTCTTAGAATTAGCGCACTCTCTCTCAAAACAATTTGACTAACTTCACTAACTCTAACTTTTGAAAACAAATCATATTTATTGTTGTTGTTATAGATGTTTGATACAACTACTAGGGTTTGATATTATTGTTGCACTTACTTAAAATAGTGGCTAAAGATACTTAGAATCATAGTCTAGCAATTGGAGGTTATTTCACATGTTGAAGGCTTAATTATCATGCTAAATTGTTGTATCTTCGGATACTTTTTCCTATTGTTGTTACAAAAGATTAATTGTTGGTATACATTTTCTTACTGTTTTAATTTTCAACAACAATTGGCTTATTTGATTACCTAGTGTTTGAGAGGTGATTAATGATCTATATAACTTGGTAATTGTCTATATTATTCTTTGGATTGTTTATTGTCTCGTACAGGTGAACCGATGCCTCGTTATTTTCCTTACCTCTCCTAGACCTAGACCTAACACTTAGGTGACCAAGATTATAGGGGGACGTAGGCTTGGCCAATATTTCTACTTGATCCCTTGAGGTAACTAGGGAAGGTTCCCTTGTGTTGGACCTATTTCATCACTAAAATGAGGGAGGTATCTACTTAGGTGACAATGGTAGAAACTTCTAGTTGTTACATAGATAGGTATCTTGTGGAGACTTTGCAAAAGTACAAATCCTGCGATAACATTTTGGCTTCGTTTCTAGGGATGATGGAGTCATCCTCCCTACAACCTTTATTTGGTAAGCTTATCTCAAAGCCTATTTTCTCAAGCTTACCTGACGACTCAATTAAGGGTAGAATCCCTTTGTTTATCCTCGATGATCCTTGCCTAAAAGAGATCATCTAGTGATTCCACTCATATGTTTTGAAGTATCATTTTATTCTCAACTTAGTAAAGTTTCATATTCTTGAGTGATGGAATCATGGCACTATGGAAGAGAATGTATCCTTATATTGACTTTGACAACATCCCTGGATACCAAAATGAGTTTGACATGATTGATAGAAATCCCTCAAAAATTCAAAAGTTTTCGTGTCACTTATGTTGTAGAATTCTTAAAGTACATACAAAAGATAAAAGTGGGACATGAGGATGTACAGATGAAATTGTTCATACATTCCCTGCCATTGGAACACAAGATTGGATATAGGATTTTTGCAAACCTAAAAGTATATATCCTCTCATAGATCTTGTTGTAACCATTGAGATGTTTCTGGCTAGGAAACTATGCCAAGATATCCATTTTACTTTGATTTATTTTGATTAAGTTTGTTTGTCCTAAAACAAAGTGTTTTGCTGATTTACCTTAGGATTTAATTACTAGTATTTAATACTTAGAGATGAGGGAACAATTTATATGTTTTATACAATTAAATATTTAAATGAATATAAGAAGAATTAAGAAGGACAAAAATGAGTGTAAAATAATGTATCTTCTTTCATAAAAATGATCTTACCCTTCAAGTAGAAGAAATTATTACATAATATGTATCTAAACTAAAATTATAAAATGGATAGAAAGGAATAATTCTTTTCTATTCACAAGGCATAGTAAATTAAGCATGGGTCCTGTCAATACTCACAATATATCTGAGAAATATGTAGCTTTAATGATTCCTTTGCAATTGTAATTGTAGTAGTTGTACTAAATTATCACAATTATAGCATCAGATACATTCAAGAAGAAATTATGGACATGGAGATAACATCAAGAACAAGAACCACATGAAATGAGACATAGAAATCTAGAATCACTCAAATCCTGCAATTTTTTTTTATTAAAGATACGGTATTTTCTTGAGGCAAAAAATCTCCCTTACATCAAGTCTTTTTTAGATTTTTATAGAAATTATATTGTAACCAGATATGGTTATTCGATCCTATTTCACATATTTTTAGATACAAAGAGATCTTTGACTCCTAAAAATAGGAAGGTTTGGAAGACAAATTTTCAAATCCCTCATTTTCTTCAATTGTCTTGATGGCTCATTCAGTTAACAACTGGATAAGAAGCTTCCAATTTTTGCTTGATGGATAGTTGAATGACTTCATTTTCCTATATGTGATATCTAAATCAGTGTACTTCTCATACGTAGGAGGGATTGAAAACATATTTTTTTATTTTCTAGAGTAATAAAAAATCATCTATGAGCAAATCCACAATAGTCTGCCCTCTTAGAGTGTCCGCCATTCCTTGAAATTTATCTTCACTTTCTCTGATTATGAACAAACTCTCCCTGTAATTTTCAAATGATAGTATATTCCCTTTATCATCGCATGTTGAAGGCAGTCCCATTTTTCCTATATTTTCAAACTTGTTGGTAAATGATTCAATATTTCTTTTCACCATTATACATTTATTTTGAGCTTGTTGTAGAAAATTTCTTTTTGTGAAAATATTTTCAGCCTCCATTACCATTGTGGTTCTATCCTCCACACCTTTACTCTTCAATAGTTCTCTCAAATTGGAGTTTAGGAACTTGATAACTCTGGTAGCAACCCGAGGGCTAGTTCTTAACTCTTGGAATGCTTTCTTTATAGTTTCATTTGCTTCATCTGTCAAAATGATTTCTTCATCAATTATTTTGAATTAATGCCAAATCTTTCCAACTTCAACAATGATTTCATCCAAGATAATGTGTCTGGATCCTATCATATATGGGTTTCCAAATGATTTATTTTGCAATTGTTCAATGTATGTTAGCATCTTTTCTTTCAGCTTCTGGTATTCGCCAATAATTTTATCCTTATCCTTGATTTATTCATTCCGTGTTGAAATTGTTTTCTTCAGCTTTTCAATTTCAACTCCCTCCAGGTTCAAGTCTTCTAATGCTCTTGATAATCCATTTGTTGGATATACAGACTCTGTGGCCTGTGATGAAGAAATTCCTCTCTTTAGGATTTCAATATGCTNATCCAAGATAATGTGTCTGGATCCTATCATATATGGGTTTCCAAATGATTTATTTTGCAATTGTTCAATGTATGTTAGCGTCTTTTCTTTCAGCTTCTGGTATTCGCCAATAATTTTATCCTTATCCTTGATTTATTCATTCCATGTTGAAATTGTTTTCTTCAGCTTTTCAATTTCAACTCCCTCCAGGTTCAAGTCTTCTAATGCTCTTGATAATCCATTTGTTGGATATACAGACTCTGTGGCCTGTGATGAAGAAATTCCTCTCTTTAGGATTTCAATATGCTTCTCATCATTTCTATACGGTCTCCCATTTGCATCATCTGTTTCAAAATTTGTTCTTTTTCCTTTTGTATCCCCTGTAACTATGGAGTTTGAACGTGATCTATCCCAAGGATTTTGAGCCTTTTATTTAGTGTCTGGGTTTTTTTGTCCTTTGTTTTCATCAACGCCTGCACAAATGCTGCATCTTGTGGATTAGCTCCTAGATCCATTACCCATGGTTCTAATTCCTCCACTCTTATTTTCTTAGTTCTATTGGCTAACTTTTCATTTTTCAGCTGATTTCTAATCTTTTAATTTATAACTTGTGGCTTCTTTATTCGAAGGGTATCTTTCATCACATCTTTGTTTAACATCTCTCCAGTTTTTCTATGCAGATCCATTTTATCCAGTGGATGAACTACATTAAGATCAAAATATATGTTTGTAACCTTCTTTTTCTCTTTTGGTTCAAGCACTGCTATATTCAATCTACCCTTTTCATAATCTAAAACTAATATCATTCTGGTCTGACCTGTCTCTTGGTCAAATATTTTAGTAAGAATGTTTTGTTTAATATTTGCACCCATATTCCTAGTACCCATGAACTGGTGAACATGATCAATTTGTTTTGATTAATCTGTATCTAATGACTCTTTTCCTTTTTGACTTTTTGCACTCTGACGATTTGCTGATGATGACATTTATACCACTACAATAGGTTCTTTGATCTGTTGGATCATGTTTTCATTGATGCCAATGGTTTGATTGATTGATGTCATTGATTGATGTCAAGTGATTGATTGATGCCAAAGGATTGATTGATTGACGATTGATTTAATGTAATATGTATTTTCCTTGATGAGAATGCATAGATGAAGATGGATCAATGAGGTGTCATTGATATGATGAAGATGGATCAATGAGTTTTCATTGATACATGATGAATATGGATCGATGTGGTTTCATTGGTATATGATGCATTGTTGGAAAAATGTATAGATGACTCATTATTGTCTTATCATGATTGATAAGGTG
>SNQJ01S0001907.1:227755-261041 GCA_010110895.2 Picea sitchensis | reverse complement strand
GGGGGGGGGGGTGGGGGTTCCTGAATGGTTACACTAACCGTGAAGGAGGAGGCACAATTCATGATCGAGAAACATGTCACAAGAGTTCCAACCGTGGTTAATTTTCACGACCCCCTCTCCCTTTGTTAAACATAAAGCATGCAATCGGGGGGGGGTAGAATGTGGAACGTTGATTAAAATTGTTGATCATGCGATCAATCCCGCATCCAACATGTACTTTATTAATATGATAAGTCATGTAATTAAAAACAAAATTATTAGAAATTAAACTATACATAACTTTTAATATAACTAAACTAATAAAATAAAAAATAAATCTATACTAAACTTATGATAAATTTCATACTATGTATGAAAAACTTAACTTTAAAAAAAATAATAAAAGTTTAAAACATATTAATTAACAAACCGAACTAACTAACACATTTTTAATTAAACTAAATTAACTAATGACCCCTAATTAAAATTTATTTCAACTATTTTCTTCTAAAAATTAGAAGATGTTACAACATATTGCATTAGCAGGTATCTTGACTTTTGGAGCCCACAATTCCAAACATATGAAGACATTCTTCAAGAGCTTTCAATAACCCTTGATGAAGAAGGTTTCTTCTTGGACCTTCTTATAGAGGACCTTAGGGAAGCACGCCATGCTCAAGAAGAAGACTCTATTGGGAATGCTCATCCACATGAAGGTGAGATATTCATACTAGCCCCACCAATTGATGAAGTTGAAGAGGAGAAAGAACCACCTCATGATTCCATTGAAAACAACAAATAATTGAGTAAAGAACGAGAGCCTGAAGAGGTAGCTTATGAGGAAGGTTACTGAGTACACAAAGTAGAACATGAGATACTCTATGAAACTATTGAATAATACTTTGATGAAGCATGCCATGATGAAGACCCAATCCAAGAAGATTCCATTCATGAAGAAAAAATTTCATCATTTTCTACTCTATCTGATGAAGATGAAGTTATCCAAGATCCCACTAGTCCTGTACATGAAGTAGAGAATATGGTAAGTTGTACTCCTTTATAAGATTTTGATGTTGATTCATTTCATAACTCGGAAAGTGATGGATTCTTGCAAGAAACCTTAGATGTTTTAGACCCTTCATGCGATGGTAAAAGTAATGATGCAATTGAAAATATTTATGATTTTATACATGTTGTGAGATGAAAATGGGATATGAGTTGTTCTAGTTTTGATGGAGATCCTATTTATGACATTGAAGGTTGTTTTCAAATAAATAATATGGAATTGTTTCCTTCGAAACAACCATATGTGATTTCTAATGATGCAGGTGTTTGGAAACATGAATATGACATGATCACAGACTTGTTCCAACCACCTGGGGATGGCTCATTATAGTACTCTCATGATGGTTTTAGGTCATACCCTGGTTGTTGTGATATATATCCCTTTGAGCACTTGGATATATCCTATGATGAATACTTTCAATCATTTTTGTGCTCAAACGTTGATGAAAATGAAGTTGTGATTCACCCAGGACAATTGGAACTTCATGCTACATATTTCCAACCATCTTCTTTGTCCTTTCGGGATATGGTCGAGAATTGTGTCTTACGTGATAATTTGTCCAAAGGGAAGGTATGTTTTCAACTTAAGGATTGTTATGTGAATTTTCAGATACACATGCAACATGCCTTGAATTGGGAGAAAAAATATTTCTTAAAGCCTAAACGTCTCCCCTATATTCCACCTTCTTCTTTTATGGGAAATTGTAAGGTTTTATTTAAATTTCTTCTCATCCCTTCTCAATTTTTGGGGAATAGCCTTGTATCTAAAGATGAGGATGAACCTTCATCTCTTTGTCACAGCCCTATCCAAGGATGGATAGACAAATCTTGTGAGGATGCTTGTTTTCATGGTTATGTCACTCCCTCCCACCTCCATGAGTTTAATTCTATGATCGAGTGTGGTGTAGTTTTTTTTTCCATCTCATGACCATTTTGTGCTTGATTTATCTATGATATGGTTCATAATAAAGTGCAAGGGTAGACATTCCGATAGAATGTTGGGATGGATTTATTGGTTATATGACCTCACTTAGATTTTGTTTTCTTAGCTTAGGTAGGTTAGGTAGGTCATTTTCATCCTTGCATCCCATTTTATATATTTCCATCATGCATTCATAATTGCATAGTCTTACATTCATATTTCAGTATACTAATGCTGGTGGACCACATCCTCCTGCCTTTACTACTGAAGTTCTAGTGTTGTTAGAAGTGGTTGCAAGATTGCATGTATTGGTTAACCAGAGATGTTGAGGTTCTCATGTGCTCTATGGTGAGCACATTTCCCCATGTTGGAGCCAGATGTTACCCCCATTGCCTAGGGGTAACTGGAGGAGATCATGTGTCATGGCCCACAATGAAGATAATGATCTTGTTCATGATGTGATCAACATGTCCACCATAGTATCCCAACATCCTCCCTAAGATTGCCTCTTCTAATTTGGATTATCCAAGCTCATAACATATAGTCAACTCAATGTATGGGAAATGGTAAGCCAACATCACCATGAGGTATGTTAGTCCTTCTTTCATACGAAGTGTTATGCTTAAATTACTAGGCATGTGAATGAGGATAATTGGTTGAAGTTGGATAATGGATCATAATCTCAAGAATTTATGTGTGTTTCATTATTTCACCTTGGTGGCCAACATATGTGCCCTAGTTCCATGTTGTCACCCCCAAGGAAAAGGCATACTACTGAGGGGCCCTCACAAGGGTAACGTTCTATTTCCTCGCCATAATTAAAACTTACCATCCCGAAGCCTGTCACAATGTACTAAACTTCAGTAATGGGTCCTTGTCCATTCTCTCATGAGAAGAGGGGATAAAGGCCTAGAGGTTGATTGCAACTGCTAGGAAAATAAGAATAAATAAAGAATAATTCTAAAGAAAAAAAGAGAAAATAGAAAAGGACCCTTAAAATCCAGTCCATACTTAAGCTCTACCTTTTCCATGTTCACCCCAGTCCCAAAGCGGTGATGCCATAGCTTGAAGCCTTATAAATGGAACCTAAAAATATGATATGAGGACAATGAAAATGCAGATTAAGGGGTTTGGAAAAACATAGCACTTAGAAAGTGGTAACTCAAGAGAAATCAAATCCTCCACAAAGGCACTCATAGAAATGGATTCAATGGCATCATAAGACATGAAGTAATCCCAACACGTACCACTATCACAATTACTCTTGAAGGTTTCTTTTCTTTCAATGTTTCCTTGGGACATATCCCTCTACTTGGGTATTTTATTTCACTATTTTATTTGGCACATCCAATAGGGTCAGATGAAGGTCCTCCCATATTAAAACTTTCCAACTTACATAAAGTTCTGAGCTAATGTGAAATTTGAAAGGGATACTTGATGTGAATTATTTATGTGGCTTATATCTTAAGTAACAAATTACTTTGTATGATCTAAAGAATGGTATATTTTATGAACATTCTCTTCACTTGATCTCATAATTTGTTTTGATTTGGATGCCCCTAATATGGTACTTTGAAGGACCCCCCATGATTTCACCTAGGACATTGTTCCTTTACTACAAGACATGGCATGTGTGATGTAGAGCATTCAGTCACAAAGTGGCTTGACACACTTAGATACTAGATCTCACATTTTATATACCTTGGATTATGTACAAATAGGATTTTTTATGCTAGATGTGGTCATGGTGGCATAGATATGGGCATGAATCCCACACCTTAGGCTCTACACACTAGAGACTATCATGCATTGGATGGAGGACGTTGCACTAGGAGATGATTGGATGACACAAAAATATGTCATACACCCTTCTCCTCCTTGAACACTATCCTTTACAACTATGATGACATCATGCTAAGGTTTGATGCATATGATGGATTTTGCTTGCACTTGGACACCCCATGATGTGACATAGAACTTGAGGATGGTCTTCACCTTGCTACACTCCTTGATGATGCCTCATAGAATTTGGAGGCATTATTCATGCCCTTGAGGGCTTGATGTCACCACATGTGTAGCAAGGCCTCTCTATGTATTATTTTCATATTTTGATATTTATAGAGGCTATTTTGAGAGGTCATCCCCACTTATAACATGAATTATTGACATTTGTGGATAATTGAGCTCTAGGGTTTCCTTATAAATAAGGATAATGGTACAAATTATTTTCATCATCACTTCACTCCACAGACTTTTGTGGGAGGGCTCTATAAAAGTTTCACTTTATCTTTTTAGCTTCTTGTGTCTAGTGCACACCTCTTGGAGAAGGATTATTTTATGGATGCTTTCATTTCTTCAATG
This sequence comes from Picea sitchensis, assembly GCA_010110895.2. NCBI lineage: Eukaryota > Viridiplantae > Streptophyta > Pinopsida > Pinales > Pinaceae > Picea > Picea sitchensis. Next base: position 256,714 of record SNQJ01S0001907.1, on the reverse strand, counting down.
ATATCTTGTTGTAACTAGGGTTTTCTTGGCATATAAACTTGAATGAGTAAGTAATTTTATTTAAGTTAATGTGTTTTCTCATGATATCATGTGATAATTTCTATGTTGTTGCATGCTACTTTGTTCTAAGTAAACCCTAGGAAGGAGACATAAGGGTTTCTCTCCTTCTACACTTTTGTTTGTCCAAGTTTTGATTAAGGCATTAATATACTAGTCTCTTGCTAGGGTTCAAAGACCTAAGTCCCAAGAGAGGTTGCACCTTAGGTTTTAATCCTATTCCATCTTGATCTTTGACTTATGTTATCTAGAAGAGGAAAAATGCCATATAGGGCCCAAGAGGGGTTGCATCCTAGAAATCATTTTCATGTAAGTTTTAACACTAAGGATGAAGAGAGGTTGCACCTTACGGTTGAAATTCATCCTTCTTGAGTATCTAGTTCATTCTTCAAATGTTGCATGCTTGACTCCATAATCCCTATAAAAGTAAACAACACTAGTCTAGAGTTCTCTTTGTGGTGAAAATACTCTTAGAATTAGCACACTCTCTCTCCAAACGATTTGACTAACTTCACTAAATCTAACTTTGGAAAACAAATCATATTTATTGTTTCTTTATAGATGTTTTCTACAACCACTAGGGTTTGATTTTATTGTTGCATAATTACATAAAATAGTGGCTAAAGATACTCAAAATCATAGTCTAGCAATTGGATGTTATTGCACATGTTGAAGGCTTAATTCTCATGGTAAATTAATATATTTCTAGGTACATTTTCCTATTGTTGTTAGAAAAGATTAATTGTTGTTATACATTGTCTTAGTATTTTAATTTAAAACATCAATTGATTTGTTTGATTACCTAGTGTCTAAGAGTTCATTTATGAGATATATAACTTTGTAATTATATATATTATTCTTTGGATTGTTTATTGTCTCGTACAACCGAACCAATTGCCTCGTTATATTGCTTACCTCTCCTAGACCTAGACCTAACACTTAGGTGACCAGGAGAAGGGGATGTAGCCTAGGCCAACCTTTATACTTGATCCCTTGAGGTCATTAGGGAAGCCTCATTTTTGTTTGAACTCTTCCATCACTAAAACGAGGGAAGTCTCTACGTAGGTGATAGTGGAAAAAACTTCTGTTTTTCTAAAAGATAGGTATCTCGTGGAGGATTTGTAAAAGTACAAATCTTGTGATAATGTTTTGGTGTCGTTTCCCAATAGGATATAGTCATCCTTCCTACAAATTTTCTTTGGTAAGTTTATCCCAAATCCTATTTCCTCAAGCTTACCCGTCAACTCCATTAAGGGTAGAATCCCTCTGTTTATCCTCGACGATCCTTGCCTAAAAGAGATCATATGGTGACTCCACGTGTATATTTTGAAGTATCATTTTATTCTCAACTTAGTAAAGTTTCATATTCTTGAGTGATGGAATCATGGCACCATGGGAGAGAATCTATCCTTATATTAACTTTGAGAACATCCCTAGATACTCAAATGAGTTTGACATAATATGGGTAGAAATCCCTCCAACATATTAAAAGGTTTTCATGTCACTTATGTTGTAGAATTATTGAAGTACATACATGAAATAAAAGTGGAACATAAGGATGTATAATTAAAATTGTCTGTAAATTCCTTGCCATTGGAAATATGAGGTTGTATCAAGGATTGTTGAAAACCTAAAAGTATATATTCTCTAATTGATCTCATCAACAAGTTTCTTGACTTTTGGAGCCCACAATTCCAAACATATGAAGACATTTTTCAGGAGCTCGCAATAGCCCTTGAATAAGAAGGTTTCTTCCCGAACCTTTTTATAGATGACCTTAGGGAAGCACACCGTGCTCAATAATAAGACTCTGTTGGGAATGCTTATCTTTATGAATATGAGACATTGTTACTAAACCCACCAATTGATGAAGTTGAAGAGGAGAAAGAACCACCTCATGATTTCATTGAAAACAAGGAAGACTTGACTAAATAAGGAGAACCTGAAGAGGTGACTCATGAGGAAGGTTACCAAGTACACAAAGTAGAACATGGGTCGATTTATGAACCTATTAAAAAACACTTTGATGAAGCTCACCATGTTGAATACCCAAACCATGAAGAGGCTCTTCTTGAATACAAGACATCGACATTTAATCCTTTATCCGATGAAGATAAGTTATCCTAGCTCCCATTCCTCCTGCACATGAAGAAGAGAAAATGGTAATATGTACTCCTTTCCAAGTTTTTGATGTTGATTCATTTCATTACTCGAAAAGTGATGGATTCTTGGAGGAACCCTTGGATGTTTTAGACCCTTCATGTGATGGTCAAAGTAATGATGCAATTGAAAATATTGATTATTTTATACATGTCAGGAGATACAAATGGGATATGAATTGTTCTAATTTTGATGGAGATCCTGTTTATGACATTGAAGGTTGTTTTCAAATGAATAATATGGAATTGTTGCCTTCAGAACAACCATATGTGATTGCTAATGATGTAGATTTTTGGCAACATGTAGATGAAATGATCACAAACTTGTTCGAACCACCCAGGGATGGATCATTACAACACTCTCATGATGGTTTCTGGTCATGCCCTGGAGGTTGTTATATATATCATTTTGACCACTTGTATATATCATATGAATTACACTTTCAACCATTTTGGTACTCAAAATTTGATGAAAATGAAGTTGTGATTCACTCAATACAATTGGAACTTCATGCTATAGCTTTTTAGCCATCTTCTTTGTCCTTTCAGGTTCCAGTTGGGAATCGTGTCTTACGTGATGATTTGTCCAAATGGAAGGGATGTTTTAAACTTAAGGATTGTTGCATGAATTTTCAGATATAGATGCAACATGCCTTGGATTGGGAGAAAATATCTTTCTCTAAGCCTAAAAGTCTCCTTGATTTTACATCTTCTTATTTTATGGGAAAATGCAAGGTTTTCTTTAGATTTCTTCTCATCCCTTCTCAATCTTCGAGGAATAGCTTTGTAGTTGAAGATGAGGATCAAACTTTGTCTCTTTGTTATAGCCATGTCCAAGGATGGATATTTAGATTTTAACCTTGTACAATAATTTACTACAAACAAATTTTCAATAAAAGAACAGAAAAGATGCAATGGAAAATAAACACATTACACATATATTTTTCCGTGGAAACCAAAACCGGGAAAACCAACATATTATATATTCATTCACATCATACATTGTTTACAATATAATATACATATAGGAGCCATCAAAATCCAAAACCCTAATCCAATGACCTGGATTAGTCAACAACCCTAATTCCTTAATCAAAAATAGAAAACCATCGATGAAAAACCATGTGCCGAAAAACCGCCCAAAAATGGACACAAAAACCAAGATTTTTTTTTGGGGGGTGCTACCCCGAAACCCCCGTGCAGGGGGGCTCCGCCCCCCTACAACACCCCGAGGGGGGGCCTATATGCCCCCTCTCTTACCCCCCTATGCGCTTGATGCAACATAGTCAATACATATAGTCTTGCGAAGAATATAACACATATCCAACATGATAGGCCAAGCTTGTGAGGATTCTTCTTGTCATGATTTTGTCCCTCTCTCCCACCTCCATGATTGAGTGTGGTTTAGTGTTTTTTTCATATCATGACCATTTTGTGCTTGATTTATCTATGATATGGTTCATAATAAAATAAAGGGCTAGACAATCTAATAGAAAGGTGGGATGGATTTATTGGTTATATGACTTCACTTAGGTAGGATAGGTAGGTCATTTGAATCCTTGCATCTCATTGTATATATTTGCATCATGCATTCATAATAGTATAGTCTTAAATTAATCTTCCATCAACATCCTTTATTTTTTATTGTTATTTCTTTATTATGCATTCATGTTTCTTTAGTTTGATTTTTGAAAAACACATTTTTTTCTTTCTTTCTAGTATGATTTCAATATACTAACCCCAGTGGATAACATCCTCCCACCTTTTCTATTGAAGTGATAGTGTCATTAGAAGTGTATTGCATGTATTGGACAACCATAGATGCTGAGGTTCTCATGTTCTCTATGGTGAACACATATCCCCATGTTGGAGCCATATGTTACCCCTAGCCTATGAATAACTAGAGGATATCATGTCTCATGACCCACATTGAAGATAATGATACCATTGATGATGACAATCAACATGCCCACCATAGAATCCTAGTAGCCCCCCTTAGATTGCCTCTTCTCCTTTGGATAAAAAAATATCATCTAGTCAACTCAATGTATGGGAAATGGTAAGCCAACATCACCATGTGGTATGTTAGTCCTTCTTTCATAAGAAGTGTTGTGATTAAATTACTAGGCATTTGGATGAGGATCATTTTTTGAAGTTGGATAATGGATCATAAGCTCAAGAAGTTATGTTTGTTTCCTTGTTTCACCTTTGGTGGCAAGCATTTGTGCCCCAGTCTCGTGTTGTCACCCCCAAGGAAAAGGGGTACTATTGGGGGCCCTCAAAAGGGTAACATTTAGTTTCCCCACCATACTTAACACTTACCATCTTGGATCTTATCGTAGTGTACTAAACTTAGATAATGGGTTCTTGTCCATTCTCTCATGAGAAGAGGGGATAAAGGCCTAGATGTTGATTGTAACTTCTAGTAAAAGAATAATAAAGAAATAATAATGCTAAAGAAAGAAAGAGAAAATAACAAATGACTCTCAAAAGCTAGTCCATACTTGAGCTCTACCCTTTCTGCATTCACCTCGGTCTTAAAGCGGTGATGCTATAGCTTGAAACGTTATAAATGGGACTTGCAAATATGATAAGAGGACAATAAAAAAGTAGATTAAGGGGTTTAGAAAAATGTATCATTTATAAAGTGGTAACTTAAGAGAAAGTGCACCCTCCACAAAGGCTCTCATAGAAATGGATTCAGTGATACCATAAGAAATGAAGTAATCCTAACACGTACCATGATCACACTCACTTTTGAAGGGTTCTTTTCTTTCAATGTTTCCCCTGGGACATATCCCTCTAATTGGGTATTTTATTTCACTATTTTGGTTGGCACACCTAATAGGGTAAGATGAAGGTCCTCCCATATTCAAACTTGCCAACTTATATAAAGTCCTAAGCTAATGTGAAATTTGAAAGGGAAGCTTGATGTGAATTATTTATGTGGCTTATATCTTAGGTAAAAGATTATTTTTTATGATCTAAAGTATGGTATATCTTATGAACATTGGATTTACTTGATCTCATACTTTGTTTTGATTTGGATGCTCCTGTCATGGTACTTTCAAGGATGCCTTGAGCTTTCACCCAAGACATTTTTCCTTTACTACAAGACATGGCACATGTGATGCAGAGCATTGAGTCACCCAACAACTTGACACACTCAGATACTATCTCTCACATATTTTGGACCTTTGATGATGGACATATATGTTTGTTTATGCTATATTTAGTCATGGTGGCACAAATATGGGTAGGAAGCCCACACCCATGGTTGTACACCCCATAGGCTATCATGCATTGGATGGAGGACATTGAACTGAGAGATGATTGTATGGCACACAAATATCATGACATACACCCTCCTCCTCCTAAAACATCATCCTTTACACCTTGTACATTGGGAATTTAGATGATGACATCATGCTAGAGTTTGATGGAGATGATGGGGTTTACTGCCACTTTGACACCCCATGATGTGACATGGCACTTGAGGATGGTATTCACCTTGCTACACTCCTTGATGATGCCACATGGCCTTTCGAGGCCTTTTCCATCCTCTTGAGGTTTTGATGTCACCACACGTGTGACCTTTCTATGTATTATTTTCATATTTTGATATTTGTAGAGACTATTATGAGGGGTCAAACCCACTTGTAATATAACTTATTGACTTTTGTGGAAATTTGAGAGCTAGGGTTTCCTTATAAATAAGGCTAGCTCTCCAACTTATTTTCATCATCAGTTCATTCCACAAACTTGTGTGGGAGATCCCTCTAACAGTTTTGCTCTACCTTTTTGTCTTCTTGGATCTAGTGGCCACCTCTTGGAGAAGGATTATTTTGTGGATGCTTGAATTTCTTGGATGATATCTTGTTGCAACTAGGGTTTTGTTGGCATAGAAAATTGAATGAGTAAGCAATTTTATTTAAGTTAATATTTTCTCATGATATGATGTGATAATTGATATCTTGTTGCATGTTACTTTGTTCTAATTAAACCCCATGAAGTAGACATAAGGGTTTCTCTCCTTCTACACTTTTGTTTGTCCAAGTTTTGGTTAAGGCATTAAGAGACCTAGTCTCTTACTAGGGTTCAAATACCTAAGTCCCAAGAGAGGTTGCACCTTAGGGTTTTGATCATATTCCATCTTGATCCTTGACCTAGGTTATATAGAAGAGGGAAAACAACATCTAGGGCCCAATATGGGTTGCACCTTAGAAATCATTTTCTTGCAAGTTTTATCCATAAGGCCCAAGAGAGGTTGCACCTTAGGGTTGAAATTCATCCTTATTTAGTATCTAGTTCAATCTTCAATTGTTGCATGAGTGACTCCATTGATCTAAAAATGAAGAAGACTTGAAAAACTTGAATAATTATTGCAAGTGAAATGTTATGTGTTTAAAGCAACATGATCAATTTGCAACACATAAATTTAGGATTACTTATACACATAGACAACAACATAAACATTGAACATAAACACATGTACATAGCAATTGATAAAGGAGTTCACCCCTCTTATGGGCTACATCTCCTGGTCTAACTTCCAATGGATCATTATTATTAATTGCTTAAAAGTGCTCAAAAACATGTCTTACAATGCTCAAACTGACAAACCAACTGCTCCAATGGCTTCCCAGCATCCCAAAACCCATGTCTGGGCTCTTTCGGCACCTCAATCAGTCGAAAAATGAAGAAGTTAGGCCTCCTGGAAGTCTCCCTCTTCAAGCTTGCTGTCTCTGGTTCTACAATTCGCACCCCCCTTGAGTGAACCTGGCTCACACGCTCTTTTAAGCGTAAAAACCTAGCACCGGGCGCAACCGCGCCAACGGTGCAAACCATAGGACGGTTAAGGCACCTCCAGCCCCTAACCGCCTCGGCACCTGGGCATATGGCCATGTGACCTCGCGCGTTGGCAAATGGGGGTTAAACCCGTCATAACCGTGCAACTTCCGGTTTGGGGTCTTGCGTCAATATTTAACACATGGGTCTTGGTTTCAAACCCCGCGGAAATCATTTAACACACGGTTTATACAAATATACAATGCAATGTATTGCAATACATTACAATACAATGGAATTCAATGCGCGCGCCAAACGGTCGGGCCAATACATATATGTTGGGTCATATGTAATAAAATGCGTCCACAGGTCGGGGCTAAGCCCCGCCCGACCCCCCTTTCCTTCCAAACATAAATCAACCTTAAATATATGTTTTATGACATGGTAAACAAGGAGAAAATGGTGATACTTTGGTTAGCGGAGAGTTATGAAGTCGTTAGTGTGGGGGGAGGTCCAGGGGTCGAACCCCGTGGACTCCCAATACAATTTTATATAACCAAATGAACACAATGAAGGGGACACGTGGCGCCCATGGATTGGGCCACGTGTCCTCATATTACTTGCCACCAATCGGACACGTGTCACCATCCAATACGCCAGCATCCAACCAATAAACAACTGCCACGTCAGCACCGTACGACCTGTACGGTCCTGCCACGTCACCGTACAAACTGTACAGACTGTACAGACAGGTACAATCAACATCCAAATTGTTTACCTGTTTGGCTTGGCGGACAGATCGTGATATCTCCTTCATACAGACTCCATTTGAGAAAGTAAATATACCACCGGAATCAGGAAGACGAGATGGATGCAATGGAACTGTTTTCGTCGCATTCTAAGCACTTTGAAAATTGAGCAAAATTTGATTCCCTGATCACACCTCCCATTGGAAAGATTTTGGACCTCCAAAAGACTATCATAAGTCTATGTGAAGATGGGGGTAAATTTCCCTCACCCTTCGGCTCAATCCGCTTGGCCTTTCTTGGATTTGTCCCCTTAAGACCAACTCACAAATACTACACATTTCCTCGCTTCGAAGTTAACATTCTCCTGTCCGGGTATGGTGTCTTCCTTGGAGTTCACGGTAGATGCACGGAAAAATCATCTATGGAAGGAATCACGGACATGCCCTCCTTGATCATCAATCAATGGAGTCTCGTACAACTTCAAATTCTCAACATTAGCATGCATATATGGAGGCAAATCCATGAAAAGCATTGTTACACCAATCTTAACCGATGATTTTAGAGGACCATGTCGAATTGGTTTCAACTTTTCCTTCTCCTTTAAGCCTCTCTTCTTTGATGTAAAGCCACACTTCATCACCAAATTCAAAGCTGTGATCAACGATGCTTGTCATGTCTCTCTCTTTGTACTTGGCCTGAATCTTCTCCAACTACTCTTGCACCACGATGTATGTTGAATTTCTTGATGAACTTCTACTTGCTGATCAATATCATATTGTGCCCATCAGCGACAATATCTTTCCCAAAAGATGAAATCTAAAGGCAACATGGGAAAATAGCCAAAACATGCCCCTCCAATTAAAGCTGACGATTTCGTCCGAAGAAGTGCTGCTTCGATTATGCGCATCTTGAAGCGTGAAGATGTAAATGTTCATCAAAGCTTAGGATAACTGCTGCAATAAGAGCGAAGAAGATGTACCACTGTAAAATTCACCACCTCTGTCTGACCATGCATTACAGCGGATGGAAAGCTGTGCTCTTCTTAATCTTGGTGTCCATGAGGGCCCATAAAATTTGACCAAAAACTTCAACAAATCGAGAATCCCAACCAGAAATAATGGACTTGGGCAAAAAAAAATGCACCCAAACATTTTGGAAAAACAACTAATGTAATAAAAGATTTGTTAACATTACCTGCTTAGTACATGGCATCCAAAATACACATCTTGCTAAAGCGATCAACCACAACATAAAGATAATCGCGGCCCTTTCACCGACATAGTAAAACCACCAACAAAATCCATGGAAATACTTTCCCAAAGGCGAGAATTTGGGTGGGTGTACAAACCCAACTTTCGATTACTTGGTTTGCCTATGGCACAACTTGAACATCCTAGAACATGTCAGCGAAACACTTTCATTCATCTTAGGCCGTTAGCGATATCTTTGCAAATTTTCCAGCGTCTTGCTACACGAAATGACCAGCAATAAGAGAAGAATATGCTTCTCTTATGATGTTGATTCTTTCTCCTGTGGAATACACAACTTGCGAAGATAATACAAGAGATTATTATTATGCAAATGATAATCAATTCTTCAACATGGTTAGAGTGGCACAAGAAGTTTCGCTTCTTTAAAATCGACATCTAAAGCATAATGTTCCGCATAACTTTCATGCATTATAGGACTCTGCTTAAGAATAAGCGGAAACACTAACAATGGGCACGGACAACATATCAACAGCTTTATTAAAATGCCCTTCTTATGCACGGTAACCAAATGAAGCTGTTGAAAGAAAACCCGATTTCATCGAAGTGCACCTAGCTTGTTGTATCTTTGGCTGTGATTGTAAATATTGCAAAGGTTGATGATCTGTGTGAATAATGGTTTCTTTTCCCAACAAATAATGCTTCCATTTCTTAACACTTTGAACCTTGATACATATATTCCTTATCATAAGTAGGATAATTAATCCGGCACCATTAAGCGTCGAATGAAAACAAATTGAGAAACACCATGCGAGAGCCCGATGCCTCCCTTCGCGTAATTACTTGCATCATGCGGATTTCAAAGGTTGTCTTAAATTTGATCTGAGAGCATTGTGGCCCAGTCTTTTCTTTCAAAGTATCAAAGCATGTTGTTGCTTGCCTCTATTGGAAACCTTGCTTGACACTTGTCCACGGTATGTAATGGGCTGCAATGGATGAAAAGTTAACAATAAACTTTCTCTAGTATTGGGCTACTCCCAAAAACTTCTTACCTCTTTCACATTCTTGGGTCTGGACCATTCAAAATAACTTTAACTTTTTGAAGGATCAATTTTTAATTCCACCTCCACCAACAATATGACCTAAGTAGATAAGTGAAGTTTGCCAAATTCACATTTGGACAACTTCAAAATATTTGTTCTTTCCTCGAAACATCGAAAACTTTTTCCGTATTCGATGTATATGCTCTTCACGAGATTTTTTGAAAATCAAAATATCATCTAGAGTAGACAATAACAAAATCATCGAGAAAAGGCCTCAATACATCATTCATAACTCGCATGAAGTAGCAGGTGCATTGCAAAGTCCAAAGGCATTACCATGTCAAACAAACCTTGCTTAGTCTTAAAGCTGTCTTCCATGTGTCATCCTCAACAATCCTGATCACAGTGATAACCACTCCTTAAATCTAACCAGGTGAGAATATTTTTTGCATCTTTTAATTGATCAAGTAAATCATCAATTCGTGGAAGGGATAACGATTACAACTGTTATTTTTTTTCCAAAGCCCTGAAATCAACACATTCACCACGTTCCATCCTTCTTTGGAACTAACACAGTGGAGAACCACATGGCGAAGAACTTGGCACAATTACCCCTTTGTCTAACAACTCCTGATTTTTTTTTAATCTCAACATTTTACCGCAACTGACGTCGATACATACCAATGTTGGAAGTGGACAATCTTATTTGTAACTAGATTTCATGTTGGATTCCTCTTTTAGGAGGCAACCCCTTAGGTTATTTAAACATGTCGTCATCTTGATTAACAACTTCAAATATATTTGAAGTTGCAACTTAGTATTATCACAGCGAAATCCGTTCTCAACATCACTTTTAGGTTTGATCATTGAGAGAACAAAAATTTTACTTGCATTAACTAACCTATTCATTTTCCCTACATTTATGACTGATAAATTCATCTTCTTGAGTGTGAGCTCGACAACGCATACTCAACCCCATCTTTAAACAAATGATACTTATTCTCGTGATGAAAATACCCTTCCTATCATTAAAATGGGACTTAAAACAATTACCACATATATCCAATGGAATCACATCCAACTCTACTTCATCAACAAAATTGAGTTATAAGCGAACCTAAGTTTACCTTCACGGTTACTTGTAACTTAGCATTATCATATCCAATAAGGAGGGTATGGCTTAGGATGTGGGTGGTTTCCAACCAAGTTTCTTCACGATCTCTTGAAATAAGATTTGCTTGTGACCGAGATCAAACTAACATGTCTATCTTAGGTATGTTTTGAAATTACCCTTATGAAAAGTTCAATTCTCGTTTTCTCTTGTTGAGTTACATAGGCATTAGTATTACTTGAAGAGATAGTACTATGGCTTATAGTGTAATACCTTGGTAACCCATGGCTGCGATCTTAGTCTCATCACCAGAACATGAACCCAAATCTTGTAAAGCAATCACAACAGTCTTTTACTTCCCTTCATAGTTGTTGCAAACTTTTGAGTTCGCGTTAGGGATGAAACTTCCAACAATGGTCTTCATCATGGCCATCCTTTGAGCGGTGTTTACATGTGAACTTTTTCTCCTTCCTTCTTCACAACAACATTCTTCCCACCATTGCCTTTGAATTTCTTCTTCCCTTTGTCTCCGTATGTCTTCTTAGAGCAATAGCGAGTGTCGTTCTTTCCCCTTGCTTCCCGATAGGTAGCACATTACACAAACTTCATCTAGATTAAGTGGGATTAAACATAAGTATAGTATACCTCAAATAACTATACACCACAAAGCATATTATATTTGAGCAATGTTTCCTGTGAGAACCAATCCAACTCCCAAAATAAAGCTGCTTCTCCTAAACTCCACAGAGTGAAACTTTGTACATTTTGTCCTTTTGCTTGTATAAAATTCCGCCATTCCATGGTTGCTTATACTTTTATATGCTAATGGATAAAATTGTTTTTAATTGCTATTATGAAATCATTCCGAAGCAAAATTTTTCCATTCTTTTTCATTCTTCACAGTGTCTTAGATTCCCACCAAATAGAGTCTTTGAACCATCTAATCTTAATGAAGCTAGCGAGATTTCGGTTTCATCATCTTGAATCTTTGTATGGAATAGACTTCAATTTGGTATCGATTATCTAACTTTTTCATTGCTCTCCATTATAAAGTGGCAACTCAAATTTTATATCAAGCTTTAATGAAGGGAATTTCGCGAGTTTTTACCATGCCATTGGAAGATGTTTAGGTTGGTAAGAAGAAGAAGAAGAATATGTGGGAGGAGGAGAGGGTGGTGGAGAAGCACCATTCCCTCCATCTCTGCTGATCTTGTCCTGCAAGCCTCCCTTAGGCCATTGAAGGGTTAGAGCCTTCACCCTAGAGCATCATGTTGGACCATCATTCTTCATCATATCTCTCAAGCTGTATGATGATCTGCTGAAGTCTTCTTCTTCATTGAACAAGTTCATGGTCTTCTACGCAGGCCATGCTTGGTGAATGTCTGCAACTTACTTGGTGAATGGCCCCTTCCTCCTTGTGGGATAAGAACTTGGCTTCACAAGTTGACTTCTCCTCTTGTGAGTTTCAACCTTGTGAGCATCAAAACAAAACTTGCAAACAATAAAGTCTTCAAAACCGATTAACTTTGCAAACAATCAAGTCTTCAAAACCAGTGCTATGATACCAACTTGATCTAAAAATGAAGAAGACTTGAAAAACTTGAATAATTATTGCAAGTGAAATGTTATGTGTTTAAAGAAACATGATCAATTTGCAACACATAAATTTAGGATTACTTATGCAAAATACACATAGACAACATCATAAACATTGAACATAAAAACATGTACACAACAATTGATAAAGGAGTTCACCCCTCTTATGAGCTACATCTCCTGGTCCAGCTTCCAATGGATCATTATTATTAATTGCTAAAAAGTGCTCAAAAACATGTATTACAATGCTCAAACTGACAAACCGACTGCTCCAATGGCTTCCCAGCGTCCCAAAACCCCTGTTTGGGCTCTTTCGTCACCTCAATCGGTCGAAAAATGAAGAAGTTAGGCCTCCTGGAAGTCTCCCTCTTCAAGCTTGCTGTCTCTGGTTCTACAATTCGCACCCCCCTTGAGTGAACCTGGCTCACACGCTCTTTTAAGCGTAAAAACCCAGCACCGGGCACAACCGCGCCAACGGTGCAAACCATAGGACGGTTAAGGTGCCTCCAACTCCTAACCACCTCGGCACCTGGGCATATGGCCATGTGACCTCGCGCGTTGGCAAATGGGGGTTAAACCCGTCATAACCGTGCAACTTCCGGTTTGGGATCCCGCGCCAATATTTAACGCATGGGTCTTGGTTTCAAACACCGTGGCAATCATTTAACAAACGGTTTATACAAATATACAATGCAATGTATTGCAATACATTGCAATACAATGCAATGCAATGCGCGCGCCAAACGGTCGGGCCAATACATATATGTTGGGTCATATGTAATACAATGCGTCCACGGGTCGGGGCTAAGCCCCGGACCGACCCCCCTTTCATTCCAAACATAAATCAACCTTAAATATATGTTTTATGACATGGTAAACAAGGAGCAAATGGCAGTACTTTGGTTAGCGGAGAGTTATGAAGTCGTTAGTGTGGGGGGAGGTCCGGGGGTCGAACCCAACAGACTCCCAATACAATTTTATATAACCAAATGAACAAAATGAAGGGGACACGTGGCACCCATGGATTGGGCCATGTGTCCTCATATTACTTGCCACCAATCAGACATGTGTCACCATCCAATACGCCAACATCCAACCAATAAACAATTGCCACGTCAGGTACAGTCAACATCCAAAATTTTTGCCTGTTTGGCTTGGCGGACAGATCGCGATATCTCCTTCATACGGACTCCATTTGAGAAAGTAAATATACTGCCGGAATCAGGAAGACGAGACGGACGCAATGACACTATTTTCGTCGCATTCCTAGCACTTTGAAAATTGAGCAAAATTTGATCCCCTGATCATCCATAAACCATAAAAATGTCAACGACACTAGTCTAGAGTTCTGTTTGTGGTGAAAATACTCTTAGAATTAACACTCTCTCTCCAAATGATTTAATTAACTTCACTAACACTAGCTTTGGAAAAAATATCATATTTATTGTTGTTATATATGTTTTATATAGCCACTCAAGTTTGATTTTATTGTTGCACACTTACTTAAAATAGTGGCTAAGGACACTCAAAATCATAGTCTAGCAATTGGATGTTATTGCACGCGTTGAAGGCTTAATTATCATGCTAAATTGTTGTATCTATGGGTACTTTTTCCTATTGTTGTTACAAAATATTGTTGTTGTTATACATTTATTACTATTGTAATTTGCAACAACAATTGGTTTATTTGATTACCTAGTGTTTGAGAGGTCATTAATGAGCTATATAACTTGGTAATTGTCTATATTATGCTTTGGATTGTTTATTGTCTCGTACAGATGAACAAATAACCTCATTATTTTCCTTACCTCTCCTAGACCTAGACCTAACACTTAGGTGACCAAGATAGGGGTTGTAGGCTTGGTCAATATTTCTACTTGATCCCTTGAGGTCACTACGGAATCCTCCCTTGTGTTGTACCTCTTCCATCACTAAAATGAGGGAAGTCTCTACTTAGGTGAAAATGGTAGAAACTTCTAGTTGTTACATATATAGGTATCTTGTGGAGGCTTTGCAAAAGTACAAATCTCGTGATAATATTTTGGCATTGTTGTCGGGGAGGATTAAGTCATCCTTCCTAAAAAATTTGTTTGGTAAGATTATCCCAAAGCCTATTTCCTCTATATTACCTGACAATTCCATTAAGGGTAGAATCCCTGTGTTTATCCTCGATGATCCTTGCCTAAAAGAGATCATCTGGCGAATCCATTCATGTATTTTGAAGTATCATTTTATTATCAACTTAGTGAAGTTGTATATTATCGAGTGATGGAATCATGGCACCATGGGAAAGAATGTATTTTTATATTGAATTTGATAACATCCCTAGATATCGAAATGAGTTTGACAGAAGATGGCTAGAAATCCCTCCAAAATTCAAAGGTTTCCATTTCACTTATTTTGTAGAATTCTTGAAGTACATACTAGAAATAAAAGTGGGACATCATTATGTACAATTAAATATGTTCGTACATTCCTTGCCATCGAAATATGAGGTTGGATCAAGGATTGTTGCAAACCTAAAAGTATATATTCTCTCATAGATCTCATCAACAAGTTTCTTGACTTTTGGAGCCCACAATTCCAAACATATGAACACATTCTTTAGGATCTCGCAATAGCCCTTGAAGAAGGTTTCTTCCCAGACCTTATTATAGAGGACCTTAGGGAAGAACACCATGATCAAGAAGAAGAATTTGTTGGGAATTTTCATTTTCATGAAGATGAGACATTGTTAATAGCCCCACAAATTGATGAATGTGAAGAGGAGAAAGAACCACCTTATGATTCCATTGAAAACAATGAATACTTGACAAAAGAACAAGAGCCTGAAGAGATGACTCACGAGGAAGGTCACCAAGTAAACAAAGGAGAACATGAGTTGCTTTATGAACCTATTGAAGAACATTTTGATGAAGCACACCATGTTGAATACCCAATCGATGAAGAGGCCCTTCATGAAGACAATACATAAACATTTTCTCCTCTATTTGATAAAGATGAAGTTATACATGCTCCCATTCCTCCTGCACATGAAGAGAATATGGTAAGTTGTACTCCTATCCAAGTTTTTGATATTGATTCATTTCATAACTCAGAAAGTGATTGATTCTTGGAGGAACCCTTGGATGTTTTAGATCCTTCATGTGATGGTAAAATTAATGATGCAATTGAAAATATTGATGATTTTATACATGTTGGGAGACATAAATGGGATATAAGTTCTTCTAGTTTTGATAGAGATCCCATTTACGACATTGAAGTTTGTTTTCAAATAAATAATATGGAATTGTTTCCTTTGGAACAACCATATGTGATTGCTAATGATGCAAATATTTGGAAACATGAAGATGACATGATCACAAACTTGTTCCAACCACCCGGGGATGGCTCATTACAACATTGTCATGATGGTTTCTGGTCATACCCTAGAGGTTGTGATATATATCCTTTTGAGCACTCATATCTATCCTACGAAGAAGACTTTAAACCATTTTGGTGCTCAAACTTTGATGAAATTGAAGTTGTTATTTGCTCAGGACAATTGGAACTTCATGCTACAATTTTTCAGCGATCTTCTTTGTCCTTTCAAGAACCGGTTGGGAATCATGTCTTACATGATGATTTGTCCAAAGGGTGTGGATGTTTTCAAATTAAGGATTGTTGCATGAATTTTTGGATACACATGCAACATTCCTTGGATTGGGAGCAAATATATTTCTCTAAGCCTAAAAGTCTCCCCTATATTTCATCTTCTTCTTTTATGAGCAATTGCAAGGTTTTTTTTACATTTCTTCTCATCCCTTCTCAATCTTCGGGGAATATCCTTGTAGTTGAAGAAGAGGATCAAAATTCATCTATTTTCATAGCCCTGTCCAAGGATGGATAGGAAAATATCATGAGGATGTTTCTTTTCATGATTCTGTCCCTCCCTCCTGTCTCCATGAGTTGAATTCTATGATTGAGTTTGGTGTAGTGTTTGTTTAAGCTCATGACCATTTTGTTCTTGATTTATCTATGATATGGTTTGGAATAAAGAATATGGGTAGACATTCTAATAGAATGTTGGGATGACTTTATTGGTTAGATTACTTCACTTAGATTTCTTTGTCTTATCTTAGGTGGGTCATTTGCATCCTTGCATCTCATTGGTTATATTTGCATCATGCATTCATAATAGTATATTATTACATTAATCTTGAATAATCATCCTTTAATTGTTATTCTTATTGATTTATTATGAATTTGTGTTTCTTTAGTTTGATTTTTGAAAAGTGCCATTTTTTCTTTTCTTTCTAGCATGATTTCGGTATACTAACCCGGGTGAATCACATCCTCCCACCTCTGCTACTGAAGTGATAGTGTTGTTAGAAGTGGTTGCAGGGTTGCAAGTCTTCGAAAACTAAAGATGATGAGGTTCTCATGCGCTCTACGATGATAATATGTCCCTATGTTGGAGCCAGATGTTACCCCCCCCCTCCCCCCAACCTAGGGGTAACTAGAGGAGATCGTGTCTCATGGCCCACAATGAACATAGTGATCCCGTTGATGATGAAGATCAACATGTCCACGATAGCAGACCAACAACATGCCTTAGATTGCCTCTTCTACTTTGGATCAACCAAGATCATCACATCAAGTCAAGTCAATGTATGGGAAATGGTAAGCTAGCGTCACCATGAAGTATATTAGTCCTTCTTTCATACAAAGTGTTGTTATTAAATTAATAAGCATGTGAATGAGGATCATTGGTTGAAGTTGGATAATGAATTGTAAGCTCAATAGGTTATGCTTGCTTCCTTGTTTCACCTTGGTGGACAAAATCTATTCCCTAGTCCTTTGTTTTCACCCCCAAGGAAAAGGGGTACTATTAGGGGGCCCTCACAAAGGTAACATTATGTTTCCCCACCAAAATTAACACTTACCATCCTAGAGCCTGTGACAATGTACTAAACTTGGTAATTGTTCATGGTCCATTATCTCATGAGAAGAGGGGATAAAGGCCCAGAGGTTAATTACAACTACAAACAAAAGAAGAATAAAGGAATAATAATGCTAAAGAAATAAAGAGAAAATAGCAGAGAAATCTCAAAATCCAATCCATACTTGAGCTCTACCCTTTCTGCGTTTGCCTTAGTCCCAAAGCAGTGAGGTTATAACTTTAAAAATTATAAAGGGGACTTACAAATATGATAAGAGGACAATAAAAAGGAAGATTAAGGGGTTTGGAAAAATGTATCATTTAGAAAGTGGTAACTCAAGAGAAAGTGTACCCTCTACAAAGGTGCTCATATAAATGGATTTAATGACACCATGATCCATGAAGTAAGACCAACACGTACCACTACCACACTTACTCTTGAAGGGTTATTTTTTTTCACTGTTTCCCTCAGGACATATCCCTCTACTTGGGTCTTTTATTTCACTTTTTTAGTTGGAACACCTAATAGGGTCAAATGCAGGTCCTCCCATATTCAAACTTTCTAACTTACATAAAGTCCCAAGCTAATGTGAAATTTGAAAGGGATACTTGATGTGAATTATTTATGTGGCTTATATATTAAGTAACAACTTACTTTGTATGATCTAAATATTGGTGTATCTTATAAACATCAGCTTTACTTGATCTCATACTTGTTTTGATTTGTATGCCCCTAACATGGTACTTTGATGGATGCCTGAGGATTTCACCTAGGACGTTGTGTCTTTACTGCAAGACATGGCACGTGTGATGAATAACATTGATCACTTAGTGGCTTGACACACTCAAATACTATCTCTCACATATTCTAGTCCTTTGATGACCTCCATATAGGCTTGTTTATGCTAGATTTGGTCATGGTGGCACAAAGATGGGAAGGAAGCCCACACCATAGGATCTGAACCCTAGAGAATATCATGCATTGGATGGAGGACATTTCAATGGGAGATGATTGGATTACGCACATAGATGACATACACCCTTCTCCTACTTGGACACCATCCTTTACACCTTGGATGATGGGCATGTATATGATGACACCATGATAGGGTTCGATGGAGATGATGGGGTTTGCTACTAGTTGGACACCCCATGATGTGATATGACACTTGAGAATGGTATTCACCTTGGTACACTCCTTGATGATGCCACATGGCCTTTGGAGGCATTATACATGCTCTTTAGGGTTTGATGTCACCACATGTGTGACCTTTATATGTATTATTTTCATATTTCAATATTTGTAGAGGATATTTGAGGGGTCAGCCCCACTTATAACATGAATTATTGAATTTTGTGGAATACTGAGTGCTAGGATTTCCTTATTGTTATAGAAAGATTTGCCTCACCCTATGCAATCTTGCACATAGGTCCTTTTTCCATTTCCCTATGCAGACTTTTCATCCCTTTTTGCAAATCCCAGAGCTAAAAATACATTTTTTCCACATGTACGCACCTTGCCTACTATACAACATGCGTATATGCAAGTTGACCACTACAACACGTGTACATTGGGATTTGTGCCCAAAAATGAAAAATGGTGTCGGGTTTCCATGTCACGATAGGATATCAATGATTCTTGGCCTTCCATATAATGAAAATATTCTGAATCGACCCTTCAATTCCATTTGAAGGCTATAAATGGGCCGATTCCAAGCTATGGAAAAGAGGAGAAATAATTCAACTTTGAGAGAAAAGTTACTCTGGAGAAATTGTTCACTTCATATTGAGTCTGCATCCCTTTGTCCTTTAAGTCTTAACACAGTGTTCAACCCCCAAGCTATTCCCTTATTGATTGAGAACTTCATTGTCTCTCTTCTATGAGCTTGCCTTTGGTGGAGTATTGAAGTGGTGGAGGCCTAGCTGGAAGGAACTTAGTTTCTCGGTTTCGAACTGTGCCGACATGGAAGTCTGTAACTTTTTCACTTATACTGATCATATATTAATAGAAATACTCTTTTCCCATCCAATTGATATCTTGAAAATATTTGAATTATTATTCCATGGGTGTATTTGTTATGTATATTAATGGATTATGTTATTGAATGTGCTAACATCATATATTATCACCATATGCTTGGTTGTTGAGGACTAGTTGCAAGTATATTACTCTGGGTCAAGTGCTCAACGGTGGAATTCATCGAACGTCTGGATGAGGTAGGCATTTTATCTTGTCTTGCTAGCATATTTGTTTACATAACATACTTGATAATAGAGTCAATTTCTGCAGTCATTTTCGTCTGTTGTGGTTTTCCCTAGCCATTGAGAGATTTTGCTCATAACAGAATTGGCGACCATACTGGGGACTGAATCTTCTTTCTTAGGGTTTGGAGTGTTTTTCTCCTTAGATTTCTCTTGTTCCTGTTGCATTTCTTGTCGTATCATTGCTTGACATCCTCTATTCACTCTAGGTCTGAGTCTTTCAACCTTCTCCTTTGACTAGCTATGTTTTTGAAACATATACGCGGGTTTTTTCTTGATAGTCACGTATCTATGCGTGTTGTCCTTCTGCAAGCTACGTACATATGCGATGTTTCCTTGAAAAATTGCGTACATCAACCTATTTTTCTTGTTTGCTGGGTTTGGTGGTTGTTGGGTAGGTTTTGATGATTGTTGAGTCTTCTTAGGTCTCTGTAGTGATTATTAAGTGTTTGTGGGATCAAGGGAAACCTGTCTTTGGTTGAATTTTTGGGCGGAGTCTTTCTAATCACCTTTTCATTTTGATTGTCCTTGTACATTGGGATGGGTGTTTTTCCCCTTGGTATCCTACTTGAGTTGTCTCTTTCTATACACAATATAGTCTTTATATATCAAGCTACTGTTCAGTCCATGCATTTTCATTTTTCTTATATTGAAAATACAAAAATATTAGGCATTTTGCATTGATTGGAATTTTGATCTTTTGAGTCTCTGTCATTTAGCTTCGTGCATGCAAAGAAAGATTGCATTTTTATTTCAGAATTGCAGAGTTGAAATTGAAAATTGCATTGTTGTAAGAATCATATCATTCATTGAAAATTGAAGTTAGGAATTTGCATTGTATTCATATTTACTTTACTTGCTGAGTCATAACATCATGAGTTTCACTACCATACCTTTTTGAGTAAGCACGACCATTAAAATTAACGCTATAATTTAAAATTGATTACTCACAATTTTATTTTCTAGGGTGCACAAACTATCTTAGGATTTAGTGCCTTCACATAGGATTTTGTGAGTAAACTTCTCCAAGGCTATTAAATCAACATATGTGTCTGAATAAGGGAGTGGATAAATCCATTGTATAATCGGTAATATCAGGAGGCTTCGCTTACATCGGAGTTAATGATGAGGTCACGCAAGGTTGGTTGAAGGGATATCCCCCCAATACCTTCTTAGCATCAAAGATATTTTTGGGGATCTATTCGTATCTGGGGATCTTGCTAGTGCCCTTACCTCCGCGAGAGGCAATACTTTCAAGGTTTTGGGCTTTTCTACCCTTCCCATACGGTGGACCTGACTTACGAATGCTCGCATGTGCATCGGTTATACATTGGTTTCTTAGTTGCTTGACTTAAGTGCCACATAGGTTACTTGCATGGGTTATTCTGCAGGTACCCTGGGTCAGATAAGGGTCAAACATCACACAACCTTTATGGAGGATTACCTCTCTGGGGGGATCTGACCGACTGGTTGTTAAGCCCACGAGGGACCTTATAAATGATTCTATTACCTCTGATATTTAGCAGGGAGTCTCAAGCCCCTCTTGGGTGAGACATACCTTCTTTTTGGAGGGAGGCCCCTTTCAACCACTTTAGCCCGTTTATGTGCATATTGGCCATTTGATTATTGTTGTTCTCTTTGATTACTAGTTGGCCTTAGGATTTATTTTTGTATCTCGAGTCTTAATTCATCGTGGATTCAGACCAACATCCTCTCTCGTCCCGTCGATTCTTACAGTTACCACCAGATTTCGAGTCTTTTCCTTCTAAAAGGTGTAGAGTTATTAGACGTGGTACACACACCTCCACTTTTCAGACTTGTGATTCTACAAGGATGAGTACTAAAATGAGTCATCAGAGTACTGGGAGCCCTTTGACTCCCACACCTACTATAGTTAATGGCACCCCTTCGACTCCTGCGACCACAATGGTTGTAGTGCCATAGGCATCTATCATTACTACTGTCCATCCTATAGTGAATTATCAATCTCTTGCCTCAAACTCATGTGGGTCTCTTGGTCACTCCATGGGCTATAATGTTCAGTCCATCCCTATGGCCTCTAGACCTTTTTCCTATGGTATGCCAAAGTTTACTTCACATTTTTCAAACTCTATCCCAGCTGCTATCCCTAATGCTAGCATTGGACTTGGGGGCATAAACCCTCCTTATATTCCATTTTCATGTGGTAGTTCTCAAATCCCTCAAATGACTCCTAATATGGGAGGCATTCCCTTTTTTAACCTTGGGTCTAATCCTCTTGCTTCTGGGTGGAGAAACCAACCTAGCAGACAAGATTCTGCTCAAGTTCCATCCTATACTCTCACCTCCTCAATGCCGATTATGAACAACATGTTTGGCATGAAGAATCCACTTCTATCCTCCGGATTCACACCCGAAGGAGGTCAGTTTCACACCTTGGGCAACCCCCAACCCGGAGCACTCCGAATGGGGGAAATTTTTATAACCCTCATTAGAAAATTCCTACTGGAATGATGCCCAACCAACCTCTTATGAATCATCCTAGAGGAGGGTATTACAATCCTAGATAGGGCCATGGTGCTTACCAAAACCCTGGATGGGCTACAGTTCCTCAAAAAAAATCTTTCCAGGGAGCTTGGGGCCAGATGCCACAACACCGTCTCCCTTTTATGGCCACACTTAATCTGCCAGACTTGTCTAAGTTGATGAACGACCCTGTGTGTCCTAATCCTACATGTCCCCCCATCCCTACCAAGCTTCCTTTGAACATTCCAAAATTCAAAGGTAAGAATGGCGAGGATCTTGGTGATCATGTTACCACCTTTCACCTATGGTGCTCTTCGAATTCCATTAATTACGATTCCATTCGATTAAGATTATTTCAACACACCCTCATTGGGGTCACTGTGAAATGGTATATAGAGATACCTAGGAGGGCATATGGGACCTTTATTCAGATGGTGTTAATCTTCCTTAACCACTTCCAATTGTCAGTTCGTTACGATGCTGATCTAGAACTTTTGTCGAATTTACGCTAGGACCCAACCACTCATATCTCAGATCATATCCATGAGTGTCATAGATGTAAGAGGTTTATTAAGACCTCCATACCCCTAAAATTTCTTTTAGAATGGTTCCTTAAGTCTTTACAACCTCCTATCTCGAAGGATGTTGATACATCCAGGGTTACAACTGAGGAAGAAGAAATCGTCAAATCCCAACAGTAAGATCTTATATATGCTCAGTCTGGGATGTTATACCACATTCTTCCGGATGAACTGAGGTCAAATTATGACCCTAGATAAAATCCCAGACCTCATGCCGATGGCATTGTAGGATTCACCAATGTAAAATCCACAGACTCGGTGAAAATCCATTTGAAAGAGTTGTCTCTAAACCAGTCTGTAGGAGGGCCAAATTTGTCTGTGTCTTCCAATCCCACTCAGTCGACGGATGTACATTCCATGCAATCGTCGACTGAACCAAATGGTAATAAAAAACCAAGCGAGAATAATAAGAAATGACGTAATAATAATCGTAAAGGTGGGAAAAATGATAATAAACCCAAGGAGAATGGTAATAATGAGAAGAAGAATAATAATGCTAGAGAGGGAAAGAAAGAAAGGCATAAGGTGAAATTTCCCTGTAATCTTTGTACGAACGATCACCTTACTCATTTATGCCCCAAACTTGTGGAAGTTGTGAGGCTCTTATCTCTACCACCCGCTGTGCTGACGAATCCTTTCCCACATAAACAACACATGGCTTCGAGCTCCTCAAATGCCAGAAATGTGGACGGTGGGATTCAAAACCCATTGTTGCAAGATGATGACCGTTTGTGTATCAATATGGTCGATTATAAGGTTCATGTAGCCATGCGATATCGTGATTATATTTCTTCACAGGCTATACCTGGTCTAGAATCTCCTCCTCCTCCTCTGGAGACGACTTTATAGATCGAAAAACCAGAGACACCGCCTTGTATTATGAAAGGAGTACTCAAGCAATCTACCCACAATCCAAATGCTAGAGCCTCCCATAATTACACTATTATTGAGGATCTAGGTCAAACCCCTTGTGCGATGTTGACTCTGGAGATACTCTAGATGTGTCCTTCATAGAGTAATTCCTTGCTATCTGCGTTAGGATCTCTAGACCCCGGTGGCTCAAAATTTATCAAGTTTGACATCAGGGATGTGAAGCCTCGTTTGCCTTACCATGTGGCATTCAAAATTCATGTGGGGTACTCAAAGTATACCATCCAACGTGCGATTGTTGATGAAGGTGATGCTACATGTGTAATGTCCCTGATTTGTTGGAAAGCTCTTGGCTCTCCGAATCTTTCTCAATCGCCGACCATGTTGGCTGCTTTTGACGGTCATTCCTTCCACCCTCACAATATTCTTCTTGCCATTTTGGTCTAGTTAGGTGGGAAGACAGTAGAGGTGGATGTTGAGGTAGTTGATGCACCTCTTGATTATAACTTGTTACTAAGATGCAATTGGACCTATTCTAAGACTATCGTCATATCATCCATCTTCTGCAATCTTTATTTTCCAATTCATGGGAAGATCATGACGATCGACCAATTATCCTTTGCGTATGCTAGCCCTAATGCATCAGTTGGACCTTCAATCCCCGTGGTCGACAATTCTCAACCAACAACCGAGAATATAGGTGTCAAAATGTATTCATCCCTTATGGGTACCTTTGATTTCATGGCACCGATTCACCATGTTTACGCCATGTCAAGTAGGCCAGTTTCGTCAGAGAGGTCCGTTCCTTTTTGAACTTCCTATTTTAATGATCCTTGGACCCTACTTTCCTTGACTTTGTCTTGTGAAGGTAATTCACATGCTGGAATGGCCATGACACTATTACCAATGGAGATTATGTATCAAGTTGTTCTTGACTCTTCCGCCAATCCCTATCTTATTACCTCGTCAATAGATGAGGAGGATCCTGTTCTTAAGCCTGTTTGGGCCACTTCGTTGTCTTGTTAACATGACTTCCTCGATGAGACTTTTCCCTCAGACAAAGCCATCATCGAATCCATGAATGGTTCTGACAAACCTTGGGATTGTTTATTAAGGTTGGATGTCATTGATGTTGTTAGGATATTTAGACACTTAGGAGTTAGTTAAGATCTACTTGGTCTAATATGTCATTAGGTAAAAGTGTGTTTCTTAGTGTGTTTCTTTAGTATGCATTAGTATGCATTTGTAGTTAGGAAATCCGACGGTCACGATATGTTCCCGAAATAGAGTGATCCGACGGTTCATACTCTCCTCGATCTTAACAACCATTGATCTATGTCTTAACACCCGATTGGTCCATGATCTCTATTTAAAGAGCATGGAGGGTCATTTTTTGATGATCGATTGTGAGAAACTCTCTTGTAAAATCTCTCTGTAATCATTTTCTTTGCATTAATAAACTGCTCCAAGTGGTCGCATTGGCTGGGGTCGTGGATGTTTCCCCGTAGGGGTTTTACCATGTGAAAACATCAGTGTGTTGATCTTTGATCTGGTTATATGAGTGCTTACTGAAGGTGTTCGCCCTCTGTTGGAATACCTGTGTTGTCGAACATGGTATCAGAGCCTGTTTGAAGACCCACTCCTGTTGTAGATCGATATCGTGAAGCCGAGTTGCCTCATCTCCATTTTATGGCATTTCCATACATTTATAGGCTGAGAGGACTGTTCCATTGCATCTGTATCACTCGTTGCATTAAAGAACACTTTTTGTTTCACTCGAAAATGTTTTCGTTTGCCCAAGATACAACCATTATAGTCAGATCTGGAGGTATAAAGCCTGAATACGCATTTTTAAAATTTCTGCAAAGTTTTATTTTGATTTTATTTCGGTTTTGATTTTTTATTTTCGGGTTACTACTCTTTTAGATCTGCGTATGCTATTTTCCCCGCACCCTATGATATCTCAGCAAATCAGAAACATATAGGAAAAGGTGCATATTCTGGGTAAGCTAATCGAGATCTAACCCTTGTTGTCATTGAGAAGCGAAAATAGTGTTTTTTGAGCATGCTCTCCAAGGTCGTCTTCAACAACAACAACAACAACAACATCAACAACAACAACAATAACAACAACACCCCCAATCGTCCTTCTAAACATTACAATATGTTTTGCTAGACCATTTGGTTAAAACTTGCCTTATTAAGTAAGAGGTCTTGAGTTCAAGCCTCTCTTTTGTTACTTTTTTTGAAAAAGTTCATGCTAAAAATTGTAAAGTGCATTTCACTTCAAGTATAANAATCTCTCTATAATCTTTTTCTTTGCATTAATAAACTGCTCCAAGTGGCCGCATTGGCTGGGGCCGTGGATGTTTCCCTGTAGGGGTTTTACCACGTGAAAATATCGATGTGTTGATCTTTGATATGGTTATGTGAGCGGTTACTGAAGGTGTTCATCCTATGTTGGAATACCTGTGTTGTCGAACAGTATTGATTCGCTCCAATCATCTCGGGTCTGTTTTTGTGTTTCTTAATTAATGTAAATAAGAAAGAGAAGATTCACTGAGGTCAACATGCTACCTGTGCAGGTCGATTTACCCTGATTCTATGCGAAGCTTAGTGGAAGCACGCTTACCACGATTTAGCAACAAAGAGGCCAAAGATATGAAAGGCTCATTCAACTTTCTTGGTTATAATTATTATTCAATAGACTTTACGTTCAACAATCCCACTCCACAAAATTATTTCAACACTGACTACGTTCTAGAAGCCCGGGCTAATATATCAGGTAAGATGAATATGTACCATTTTAATCACTTAATTTCTTGGAAAATTGGTCAATCAGATTTCAACAGATGAAGTAACTCATGGTATTTGATTCTTCTATGGTATTAAAACATATTTGTTTGGAATTGGTGGTTCATATCAAGTAAACGGAGTTTACATTGGATCCGCTATAAGTGTTTCGAGATATAGTTTATTCTGTAAAAACCCATAATGGGATATACAATTTCATCACGGTTTATGGTTAGTTTAAGTAAAGAATACAAGACTCTTTGTTTACAGTTTGCAGGAAGGTATCATCTCTTTTAGGTCGTATCCTGCTGGATTGAGGGAGGTGATAAACTATACGAAGCACCGCTTTAACAATCCTCCCATATATATCACTGAGACAGGTACCCACTTTTAATGTTCATTCATTGGTTTTCAATGTTGTCTTCAGTCAAGAATATGGATCTAGCAAGGATTGTGAATTATGATAAAATCCAGTCTGTTGTGAGACCCATCAACAGGGAAATCAAGTGGAAGCCGCTCAAGAAGAACCCGCTTAAGAATTTGGGTGCTCTTCTGAAGCTCAACCCACATACAAAAACTGTGAGGCGAATGGCTCTTTTGGCCGAGGAGCAGCGTGCCAAGGCTAAGCAGGAGAAGCTGGATAAGAAGAGGAAGGAACCAAAGGTATGTAGATTCATTCATTATTACTTTGGTGTTTGTTGTTGCTGGAAATTTTCCTCACTTAAATTTATGGTTGAACATTGTGTGGAAACGGTCTATTTAATTAGTATTTGTTAGGATATTTAGACACTTAGGAGTTAGTAAGATCTACTTGGTCTATTGCGTCATTAGGTAAAAGTGTGTTTTATAGTGTGTTTCTTTAGTATGCATTAGTATGCATTTGTAGTTAGGAAATCCGATGGTCATGTATGTTCCCGACATAGAGTGATCCGACGGTTCATACTCTCCTCGATCTTAATGGCCATTGATCTGTGGCTTAACACCCGATTGGTCCATGATCTCTATTTAAAGAGAATGAAGGGTCATTTTTAGATGATCGATTGTGAGAAACTCTATTGTAAAATCTCTCTGTAATCTTTTTCTTTGCATTAATAAACTGCTCCAAGTGGCCACGTTGGCTGGGGTTGTGGATGTTTCCCAGTAGGGGTTTTACCACGTGAAAATATTGGTGTGTTAATATTTGATCTAGTTATGTGAGAGGTTACTGAAGGTGTTCATCCTCTGTTGGAATACCTATGTTGTCAAACATTGTATCGGAGCTTGTTTGAAGACCCGCTCCTGTTGTAGATCGAGATCATGAAACCGAGTTGTCTCATATCCATTTTCTGGCATTTTCGTAAATTTTTTGGCCAAGAGGATTGTTCCATTGCATCTAGAGCACTAGCTTCATTTTGGAACACTTTTCATTTCACTCGAAAAGGTTTTCGTTTTCCCAAGATACAGCCATTACAGTCAGATCTGGAGTTATAAAGCCTGAATACGCATTTTTAAAATTTCTGCAAAGTTTTATTTTGATTTTATTTCGGTTTGTATTTTTTATTTCCGGGTTGCTACTCTTTTAGATCTGTGTATGCTCTTTTCCCCGTGCCCTGTGCGATCTCGGAAAATCAGAAACAGATAGGAAAAGGTGCATCTTCCGAGTAAGCTAACTGAGATCTAACCCTTGTTGTCATCGAGAAGCAAAATTTTTTTCTTCTGTGAAAAGAGTTTTTTTTAGCACGCTCTCCAATGTCATCTTCCACAACAATAACACCCCCAATCCTCCTTCTGAACATTACAATATGTTTTGCTAGACCATTTGGTTAAAACTTGCCTTATTAAGTAAGAGGTCTTGAGTTCAAGCCTCTCTTTTGTTACTTTTTTTGAAAAAGTTCATGCTAAAAATTGTAAAGTGCATTTCACTTCAAGTATAAAAGTGAATCACTATAAGTAGCTTGATATTTTATGTTAGAGTTACTTATTTTGCATGCAACTTTTCTGTTATAAGGTAACTTCATTGTAAAAGTGATCCCCACTTCTCTTTATAAAAGTGGGTCACTTCATAAATCAACTTACACTATCACGTGGTTATTTTGTTACCGTTTATGCCTTTTTTTTAAAAGAGCATAACTCTCACATCGGAAGTCCGTTTTCAGTGCCGGTTTTTTTTAAACCGCATAACTTTTCAAGATATTTCCATCCAGATCATTAGTTTCAATTTTTAAATCCACATTATCTGCATATTTAATATGGCTTCTACAAGTAATGTCTTGCTTACCAACAACAACTACTTCCAATGGAAATCCCATATGGAAGATTTATTAAGAAGTAAAGGCA
>SNQJ01S0001907.1:186966-213078 GCA_010110895.2 Picea sitchensis | reverse complement strand
TTGTTCATTCTCCTTGGCTTAACCACGATCTCAAAATCATATTCCTAAAATAGTAGAATCCATCGGTATATTATCCCCCCCAACACTGGCTTGTTGACCAGGTATTTCAACGTGAAGTGATCAATAAACATTTTAAAGTGTCCTCCCAACAAGTAGTGGCGAAACTTTTACAGTGCATACACCATGGCTAACTCTTCTCTCTTAGTGGTGGTGTAATTAATCTCAGTTGTTGATAGCTTCCTTCTAGAAAAGGATAACGGGTAGTCAGTGTCACCAGATATCGGTTGTGCTAGAACAACTCCTAATGCAATATAAGATGCATCGACATGCACGTGAAATTCCTTGCTCCAATCTGGGGAAACCATGATAGGCACAACAACCATTTTCTGTTTCAGTGTGTCGAATCTCTGCTGGCATTATTCTATCCAATTAAACTAACAAACTTTGTTCAAAAGATTCTCCATGGGTGCTGTGATCTGTGGATAGCCTTTAATGAACTTCATGTAGTATCCAGTGTGTCCCAGCGCAGTGCGCAACTGTTTGACTGAAGTAGGAGGGGGAAGATCAACTATAATGACAATCTTAGATGGGTTTACTAGTAGTCCCTGCTTACACACAATATGACCTAAAAACACTCCAAATGGTGAAAATAAGATGCACTTCTTCAGGTTAAAGGCAATCTGACACTGCTTGCACTTATCCAACATTAGTCTTAAACATTCAATATGATTTTGTAATAAGCTAAAAACAGTCCAATCATCAAAATATGCTTCCAGGAATTTATGTAAAAACTCCTTGAACGCTTCGACCACCACCCTAGAAAATATGGTTGGAGCATACTTCAATCCAAATGACATCATTGTATACTGGTAGGATCCCCATTCTGTTGCAAATGTGGTCTTATGGCGATCTTCCTTGGAAATCTAGATCTAATGGTATCCTGAAAATCCATCTGTAAAAGAATATACCTCCTGTCCTCCTACATTATCTAACACTTCGTTAGTGAATGGAGTAGGGAATGGGTCATGCAAACAGGCATCGTTCATCTTCCCAAGATCTACACAGATCCTGATCTCTCATGTCTTCTTGTCTTGTCCCACCATAGGGCTAATCCACTCTGAATCTTCAACAGGTTCTATGATCCCTGCTTCCAACATTCTGTCGAGTTCAATCTTCACTTTCTCCTTATATTTGGGATTCAATCTGTAGGGTCTCTGCTTGATTGGCCTTTCATTTGGTTTCAAAGTGATCTTAATCTCTCCCATGGGCCCTTTAATTACCTTCATATCAGTGAACTTGGTTGGAAACAAGTCCTGATATTCATGCAGTAACTCTGTGATCTTGTCAATAGTGGAAGCATCCCAATAATCTCCAACATTTGCAAGCTTCAATGTTTTCTCTATTCCAATGTTAACTTTATTGATCTTGATCGGATGTTCAATGAAAGGTATTTCTACTCCTGGTCCTTCTATGTCTCTCTTTCCTTCTGTTTCTACGATGTTCACGTTCCTAGGATCATCGTCTTCGTCAACATTGATATTGTAACAACCTTGTAGTTTCTGGAGAGGCGCAGTCCATTCGTCCTCTTCTTGTTCCAAAGGGAGGCTATGTGCCTCCTCAAATACTTTCTGTCTTACTATCTGTAACGCTTGATCCACTGTAGGATATAGGATTTCAAATAAAAAGGTAGTTACAAAGTTCTGAGTCATACCTTCCCAATCTCCAGTGACGAGGCACAATTCTTCTTGTAGGTACCAATTGATAGGGGTTGTGTCCAGTGTGTTGATGAATTTTTTCACCCACTTATCTTGAGTAATACGGCTCCAGGCCTCATCGCAACTTCGAACATGGTCCTTCAGACAACTTCAACCTGTGTACCTAACTTTGTAGCCTTCTACTTGCTCGGAAAACCGCGTTGTCATCAAAGTGCGACATTGTACCCATTATGTAATATTGTTTTTGTGTGTCCCCCACCATATTGCTGGGGTTGCTTTCAGGGCCTCATCTATTGCCAACAATCTTTGTTTTATCGGAATAATTTCTTCAAATTCCAACAAGAAAGATTCTAAATGATTTAGACCATCAAAGGTGGGCAAGTTACTTACTTTTGTGCCGATCCAACGAACTTCTCTAGTTAATATAGAAAATATCCTTGTAGATACTTCATACATTTTGTTCTGCCAGTTCTCCAGTGCTTCTTCTGAATCTGATGAACATGTGTTGTCACTTCGCCAACTTAGGTTCCCATCCATCGTAGGATTAATGTAATCCTACTGTTTGGCTGTTAATTTGTATATGTTTTCTAGTTCGTATGCGCAGTCTTCTTCCCTGATGGGTTCTATGTATCTCTGACCTTCGTCAGGATCCAAAGGTGAAATGACCCTAAGGCCATCTCCTTCAAACACCATTCTTCTTTTCTTTAAATCAACCACAGTGGAATTATTGAAAGCCCAATCAATTCCTAACAACCCAGGGTAAGGAAAAATATCATCAACTATCTCAATCACCTTGAAGTCTACAAACGTCCTTACTTTGTCAATGTCCTATGGGACATGTTCCAATATTCCAAAGGGGCTTACAGCTTGTTTATTAGCCATCCTAAGCCTGATAGGGGAGTAGATCAACTTAGGTTTTCCCATCAGTGCCCAGGTCTGATTCGTCATAGTCTATATCATACTACATAGTCTATATCATATTCTCCAATTTGAGCATTCAAGTGTAGTTCCTTATTTTTCCTTCTCTTTTTAGAGACTTTGTGTACTACCCTATTTAGCAAGGGATCTATCTTTCCTAACTCATACTGTCTGATTAATTTTTGTAGCTCTTGTACAATGCTTTCATCCTGAATCAAATTAATCCAAGTATATAAGAATTCCATGAGCTTTCTTACCTCTTTTTCTTCTCCTGGCAGAGCAGACTAGTTGAATTCCAGAGGCATTCCACATTCTCTTACTTATGGTCGTGTCTTCGATGAAGAACCTTGGTCTCTCCTGAATTCTTTTCTTGCTTCCTCAAATATTTTTTTTTCTTTCTTTGCATAAAAAAATTGTGTCTTCTCTACAGTTTTCCTGACTCCTGACCCTTCTATAGTATTTCATGTTGGGTATGTGTTATATTATTTGCATGTGTGTGTGTGGGCGCGTCAGATATGACAACTACGTCTGACGATCCCTCATATTAGTGCTTGGTTTGTGTCGTGTGCACTAGGCACTTTCCTAGGGGTTTCCCAGGGGGGGCAGGTATGCCCCCCCCCCAGTTACGCGCAGCGTTTGGCATCGGGTGTAGCCCGGGGCAACACCCCAAATTTTTTTTTTGGGCGGTTTTTGCTATTTTTAGCGGATTTTTCTATTTTTAGTGGTTTACTAAAAATAATCCCGGTTTTAGGGATTAGGGTTTTGGTATCTATAGAATACCTAAAAACATTGTATATATTGTATAGTGAATGGTGAAATTGGATATAATGAATATAAGAATGGTTTTCCCGGTTGAGGGTTTCCGGTATAAATCTCTGTGTACTATGTGAATGCACCATTGATTAAATTATGTTTTGCTTAAGAATCTATATGCATTGCTTTACTTCACAGGTTTAAAACTTACATTTCCTTAGGTCACTCTGTCTTCTCCTATAACAATGCCTCCTCTAGTGATAACAATGACTCTAGGGTCCTCTCTATGAGGTTCAATGTATATCAGTTGCACTTGTGGGTTCTGCTAAGGTCCTCGTCTCCCCTGAATTTTGGCTAGAAACACAGGACAATCTTCGATAACATGTTCGAATGAGCTGCAGTAGCTACAAGTGGTACAAGGGTTCTGAAAGTCCCTTGCTAAGTGTCCTGGCTACGTGCAGTTGTAACAGATGATCTATCCTTGGCCTCGACCCATACCTCCTCCTATTCCTCTGAATCCACCACGAGGGTTGAAGTTTCCTCTTCCTGGGGAATTATACTATGCATTGCTTCCTTATTGTTGTACTTCATCTTGAATTTTGTATATATCCCTCAGCCTTTCATGCACGAGGTCGTAAGCCCTACAATCCCTGTCATCGTGTCCTACTGATTTACAAAACATGCAATACTGATTTGTGGGTATTTGGACATATTTTTGCAGATAGTAACATTCACCAGGGCGATGTCAATTTCTACATACCTTGAACCATGGTAGGTTAAATTGCTTTATAGGACTAGGAGCTCCAAAGGCCAAGTATTCATGAAATAAGGGACAGTGTTCCTTGTCATGGCCTTCTGATTTGCATCTAATACACCAGATGTCTTCTATTTTATCTTTTCCCTTGTCTTTCTTCATATCTTCGACCTGCAGAGATAAACTAGTTAGTTGACTCAAGATTTGACTCATACCTGAGATAGATTCTCCCATAGGGGATGATTCTAACTTCATGGCGATCTCCAACGCCTCAGCCTGCAAAGCAATCTTCTGTTGCATCAGAGGAACTTTGATGTGTGGTAAGAGAGCAACAATGAACCATTCCTTGTTCTGCTCATCTGAGATCTGGAAACTCAAATGGCCTGTCAAGGTCTTAAATATCTGATCAAACTCCCACACAGGTTCAACTATTCTCTGCTTGATTTCTTTTAGCTCTGTAATGCATTGCGACTCTAACTTAGGTTTCTTGAATTCAACAATTAGCCCAATCTTAATGACATTCAGCGGTTTCAGTTCAGTTCCTTGGACAAATATCATGTAACAACTCAGTGCGTGATCTCTTAGGGTAGTATTGAGTTGAGCTCATTTAACATCTTCGTCGGTGATATTCTTAATACTCCATACAAATTCACATAAAAACTAGTGTTGATCAGGATCTTCAGATCCATCTCCTCTAAAGGTGGGTAACCTCATCTCATCTGCCATAGGTCTTCCTAGGTTCCCTGACTGAGTATGTGGTGGACTACTAGTGAAAGTGATCAGAGCGCTCTGGTGACTCCAATAACTCTGATTGCTTAATGTTGCTGAAACAACAAGAATAATAATAGTACTTACTTCAATAGTCAGCGCGGTTCCTGAAGTTTCTGGCTCTTCCCGATGAGGTTCTTCAACTTTCCCTTCCTCTACCCTAGTGGATTCTAAATGCTCTTCGTCTGTCAGATCTACCTCTTCTCCACTGTAGAAACCCTCATCCTCGTAGTTCTACTTAAAAAGGTTCGCAAGAGGGACTTCTCTGAACGCTCTCCCATTGCGCGTATGTCCAACCTATGTGTCGTTGTTGTTGTCCTAGTTCTTGAACATTATCCTTTTCCAATCCAACCAACTATTATATCTTCAAGATGTTCTTCTCATGCAATATCATCTTGATCTTCAACTTCAAAAAGTGTAGAAATTCTCCTCTGGGTCCCTTAAATAAATACCTCTTAGCTTGGCTATATGACTCTACTATGTTAACAACAAACTCGGTGATATACCCTCCAATGGTACTATCAAACCAATGATCTAATTCTCTTGACACGACATTATCAACTCTCTTGACCTTCTTGATCAACGCCGATGCAAAACCATGGGTGGTCTAGATCTGATATCAAATTGGGTGTCTGCTAACCTAGCTAGCCACTCATATAGCTCCTGATGGATCCCTCCAAAGAAAATCTCGTGTATATCAGTAAATATATATCTTCCCAACTAATCCTCTGTACTAATATGAGGGTTCTTGTTCTGGGCTTCAATGAAGTCCTTTTCTTGATCCTCTATCCACTTATGAATCTCTGTCTTCGATGGAAACCACCTTGACATTCCCTCAAGAAGATTTTGGTCCCGACAATGGAACCATTTGCTGGCATAGGGGTAGACCCAGGGTTCAGCTCCAAGAGTGCACCAAAAATCCCTAACTACTGGACCTTTCGGAAACACCTGCGAGGCAGATGCAGTCTCACCCGAAGTAGCTATGGGGGGTTGTAGGACATAGATGTCTACAACCAAGGGAATACAAAATGGATCTGATACAAGCACAACACAACATCTAGATATCAATTACCAACTTATATCTACTTTGCACAACTATCTATCATATCTGACACAATAATGCAATAACAAGATGACAGAAGGTAAAAGAACATAGTATCAACCACAGAGACACAAAATATACATGGTTCAACCTCTCCCTAGGGCTACATCCACGGAACAGTGTTTCTTGATATATTATGTAAAAACATACAGTTCTATCTACACTCTTAGCTTGCAGATATCTCTCTCTCTTTCTCTCCCTCCCCTCCCTGCGCACCCAGCTACATGGTTGATCTTCGCACCCAACTGAAGATCTTATAATAAAGAATACCCTCACCCACATCACTTCTCTCTCACACAATAGTACTCACTCAATCATACAATAATAATGAACTCTCAACCAACTTAGCACCAACCCATCCCAGGTCCTTTAGACCTTTATTTATACATTACAATAGCTCTCGGACATCCTTAGGTTGAAAACTAAGTGTCAAAACCCTAGATACCAAAACCCTAGGTGTCTAAGACCCTAGGTCAACTTGACACACATTTTCAGGGCTTCGCTAGCCTTTCTTTCCTTCCTTCTCACGCGGTGCTCCAAAGCATCCAACGGTGGCTTTTTTTGCTTGTTGAGTTGTCCACGATACTTCTTCCTTCCTGATCTGTCCATCCTTGATCTCCTCATCCAATGTCTTGCTTCCTCTTAATTCACACCATATTTTCTTCTCCTCTGGTCACTTCGACCCAATATCAGTCATTGTGTCTTCTGCGTAGTTCACATTCTGTCTTTTCTGCTTTAATAGTCACTTACTTCCATACCCAAGGGCCAAAAATGGCCTTCGACAAATCCTCTACCTGAACCATCAGAATTATATGTGTCAAACAAGATAGGTTTCCCTGCACGTTTTGAAGGATTCTCTTTGTTTCTCGTCTCACCACCTCATCTCCCCGGTGCCTCCGACGATGTCGGGGAAGCCCGTCTGATCATCACGGACCTACGTCTCCGTCACACAAGTGTCTAGTTAATACTTAAACAACATCCAAAAATATTTTTACTACACAAAAAATACAAACAAAATGAAAT
This sequence comes from Picea sitchensis, assembly GCA_010110895.2. Lineage (NCBI taxonomy): Eukaryota > Viridiplantae > Streptophyta > Pinopsida > Pinales > Pinaceae > Picea > Picea sitchensis. Next base: position 206,045 of record SNQJ01S0001907.1, on the reverse strand, counting down.
TTTTAAAAACATTCGACATACCTATGTCCCCATAGGCAGTCCCTGGTGTTAGTGGTATGTTAGGGTCCCCTCTGAAGTCGATCCCTGCATAGGTTTAGTCATCCAAAGAAATGACCTACCGCCTCCACTAGTATAAGAAATCATCGTTGTAGGGTGTGTGTACCCTACCTTCCCCCTGCTGTCTCATTACCTCGATCCACCATGCTATGGATGGATCGCGAGGTATTCTCGGAATTATCTTGACTCTAGGTCCCAAACCTGGAACCCGATCGAAGAAAAAGCTACATATGATAGAGGCAAACCCGAAGTTCCTCTTGTCACCCTGTTTGCACTCTGTCAACTAGCTCTTCATATTATCTAGTAGTGAGGTACACCAATCATATACAGTGGGTCTCAAGAACTCTACAGAATAGAACATGAGCAACCTCGATTCCTGGTGCAACGAAGTCGATCCTGTGATCCTGGTCAAAACGAGGACAACAATCTTGAGGCTGAGATTATTTATCGCTCAGATGGGGAGTTGGCTCCCAACCTTCTCGGTCCCTATGACACAGTGAGTGTCTATGTACTCCTCTATCTTCATCGTGCTCCCAACTCCCCGGGATTTGAGGTTCACCACCTCACCCCGACATGATAACCTAGTCAAAAAGTATTTATCCTTGACTTCAATCCTCAATGGTTTCTTATCGAGGTTGAAGCTCTCACTGTCAAGATCTCAGTAATCCATGAGCAACTCAAGCAACCTCACTTGGTCCCTCATCCCTTTGAGTGCCCAAAATTTATACAAGATGCATCTTTTCAAGGCCATTTGGCCCCCCAGATCTCTTTCCACAGCAGCATCTACCTCCTCGTGTTCCCTTTCCCTCCATTCTAGCACCATCCTTCTAGATAAAAATCAATTTTTGAGTTAGCAACCATAGAAAATTGTGTTTGTGGAATTGTACATGGGCTAAAACATTCACAGTCATGTATAGGGTTGAGTACACATGTCCTGTATTTTACAAAGTCACATATAACCTAACGTATATGTGACCTGATGAATGGTAGCCCGCGTACACCGAAATAATCAATTTGTGCCCTAATTTATTCAAATTTTGAAACCTAATTTAAAAATATAATCCACTAGAAAGGAAGAGGAATTACCTAGTCCAGACGGTCTTTGATTTCATTTCCCAATGCTCCTGCAATCACTAGTTAAAAATCAGAGGTATTTTGGTCCAATTTTCACTATTTGGGTAAAAAGTCAAAATGACATAGTAAATTTTGGTTTTGTTACTATTTATAGCAGTTTTTACCCACTTTCTATAGTTTTGAGTCATTTTTTCACCTAATAGACTAATACAATAGTGGATTGATTTGGTTTTTGTAGTTTTCACTAGGGATTCTTAAGGATTTCAAAGTTATGTTGACCGTTCGTAACCACAGGTAGGTATTTTCCCTACCCAACATATAGGATATGTATCCATTCCACCATGCAATTTTTCATTGTCCTATAACTATCAGTCATATGCCTTAGGTATGAACCCATTAGTTGCGACACAAAACCTTCCATCTTCTATAAGACATGTCGTTATCAAGTGGTAGAGATTTATCAAACATGGGTACCCTAGTTAGATCCTCTGCTTCATTTGGTGCCCATGCAGAGATTTTTTCCGTAGGACCGAGTCCCTTATAGCTAATACATGACTTTATGTTGAGCCTCATTTCTCACTCATAAACATGTTTCCCTATACCTAGAGGACTCCCAACTGAGTTTAGTTTAAGCTCTTTTCCAACTCGTCTTCAAAAAGCGAAAATATTACCGAGTGAACTTGTCTCTTTCACACTTGTAAATTGAATTTGAAAGGACATCCATTTGGTACAAGTTTATCCCTTTTTCAAACCAAGCAAACTAAGATTATGGAAAATGATGCCCTTTTGGGTGTTAAGTTGTGATTGTATCTCATGCCCTTTCTTGCAGTATTGAGCCTATAGTCGGTTCTCGCTTTGCATTATAAATCATTTGCCTCGGTAGTTTTTCATCCTCAACCAAGCAGAGCCTCTTTTATATCCTTTGCAATTTAACACCCTATACCTAGGAGGGAACATTCCCCCAAGTGTCCATCTCCCGCATTAGTATCCTTGCATTGAGCATATGTATGTTCCGCCGTTGGAACTAGTTTTTCTTACTTGCGACACTCGTTTCCTCCTCTGTATCATAGCATTCATTTGACTATGAAAAAAATAAAAAATTCGGGCGAGAGGGGAATATTATCTTATATTGGCAGCAGTCGTGTCGCCTTTGAACAAAGCACAAAGTTATTGAGTCCATTTGTCATCATAATTTTGGGTTTAGCATGGCCTTAGGAATTTGAGCTCATTACAGAGAATTTTCTCCACCGACTGGTTACTCTTCCAGTCCCTATGGAGAACTTGATTGATGCCTCTTTCATCTCATGGTTTCATCATTCAGTCTATGTTGTCGGATTCTTCCATATGTCTCATGCCCTTGTTCAAAGGAAGTCTATAAACATGTGTCAAACATTTATTAGAACTATTGACTTTGCATGTTGGCCATACCCTCAGTTTGTCTCAGAATCACATGATGTTGTAGTCCTATCAAGCAACTTGGTCCTACTTTCATCATTGGTAGGTAACCTTGAACCCATCAATCGTCATTTCATCATTGGTCATTAACCGGGTTGTTTCCCTTGTGTTCAACAATAAGACATCTATTCACACATTGGGATTTGTGTAGTGTCTTGGATTCCATTATCCTTATTGGTTGGTTCCTCGCCTTTGTCAACAGTTTTCCTCATTGACTGCTATTCAAAGGGTATTTTTCGTGTACCGCTTGCATTTGGTACACGCGAAAGACACACAGGGTCGTTGGTTCATGAACATGTTCTTTGTCCAATTTCCTCCAAATCATGAAGCTCCTACTTTATACCTCGTGTTGAATGATGAGAGATGCCTTAATGCTCTCCTTCCATCGACTTCAGCTCATCTATTATGGAAATGAGACCGAGAGTCCTATGAGTACCTTGAGTCTTGCAGACATTAGTGGTAGGTTCTCTCACCATCAACAATTGGGAATACATCAATGTCTCCTAATCAATGGATTCTTCAAGTGTTCGACCTCGACACCTCTATTCAAACTTGTAAGAATGTACTTGGTGCCTTGATACCTACTTTCATCATTTTTAGGTTGTCTCGTGTTTGTTAACGGTATACCTCAATGACCGGTAATCAAACAATGTCTCATTGTGTTCGACCTCAACTCCTTTATTCACATGATGTAGACTTGCACCTTTGGCGGATTGTGTAGAAGACTTGAAGACATCAGTATATGGCCACAACTTTTTTGAGATGTTGCTTCCTTTTCATTGGACCAGTACCTATATGAATTTTATGAGGAAAATCTCTCTATGGCTAGGGTGAACCACAATAGATGGAAATGACTGCAAAAATAAACTCTATTACAACAATATGCTATATAAAACAACATGCAAGGGATATAAGAAAGGGGCCTACCTCATCCAGATGTTCGATGATGTCCACCATTGGGCACTTCGACCCAAAGCTATATACCTGCAACAAGTTCTCAATAAACAAGAAAAACAAGCATATGGTGACGATATAAAAGGTCAGCACATTAGATAGCACAATCCATCAATATACATAACAAATACACCCATGGATAATAATTCATATATTTGAAAGACATCAATTGGATGGGAAGAGAGTATTTCTATTAATAAATTATCAACATAAGTGAAAATATTATAGACTTCTGTGTTGACATAGTTCAGAACCGAGTTACTTCCAACTGGGGCTCCACCACTTCAATCCTCCACCAAAGGCAATCTCATATAAGGGAGATAATGGGGTTCTCCTTCAATAAGGGAAGATCTTGGGGGCTAAACACTGTGTTCAGACTTAAAGGACAAAGGGATGCAAACTCAATATGAAGTAAATAATTTCTCTAAAGTAACTTTGCTCTCAAAGTTGAATTCTTTCTCCTTTTCAACAACTCGGAATTGGCTTCTTTATAGCCTTCAAAATGCAACTGAAGGGCCAAGTCGGAACGTTTCCAGTATATGGAAGGACAAGGATCAGAGATCTCTTGTTGTGACATGGAAACCTGACATTTAATTTTGATTTTCTGGCACAAATCTCGATGTACGCGGGTTGTAGTGGAGCATCCTGTGTATACGCTTGTTGTATAGGGTACAAGATGCGTACAAGTGGAACAATTTATATTTTTGTCTCTGTACTTTAGTAACATGGAAGATAAGTCTGCATAGGGAAATGGAAAAAGGCCCTCTCTGCAAGATTGCATAGGGTGAGGCAAATCTTTCTCTAACAATGAATTCAGTGATCATGGGAGATCAAATTGTACTCCATGGTATACAAATATCTTCAGATTGATTTTGAGACTAGTTCTACTGGGCCTTCTTCGTGACTATGACTGCCTATGGCATGTAACCACATTTTTATTTTCCTATTCATGGACACAGACACTTTTTTGGTATATTTTCACATGGATCTACAATGTAATTCAAATTGCTAGCCATGTATGCAAATTCAGTGTAGAATGTAATGATCAACTAGTTCTTCCAGCTGGTTCCCCATCACTCCACTTTTGGTTTTTTATAATGTATTTCGGCCATTGCAGATACTCATCTAACCTCACACATTAGGGGGAATCTGTTATAGCAATATTTTCCTCACCCTATGAAATCTTTCACATAGGGCCTTTTTCCATTTACCTTTGCAGACTTTTCATCCCTTTTTGAAAATCCCAGAGCTAAAAATACATTTTTCCACATGTACGCACCTTTCCTACTATACATCATACATATACGTGGGTTGCACCACTACAACCTGCGTACATTGGGATTTGTGCCCAAAAATGAAAAATGGTGTCGAGTTTCCATGTCACGATAGGAGATCAATGATCCTTGGTCTTCCATATATTGGAAATGTTTCGACTTGGCCCTTCAGTTCCATTTGAAGGCTATAAATGGGACGATTCCGAGTTATGTAAAAGAGGAGAAAGAATTCAAATTTGAGAGCAAAGTTACTCTGGAGAAATTATTCACTTCATATTGAGTCTGCATCCCTTTGTCCTTTATGTTTGAACACAGTGTTCAACCCCCAATATCTTCCCTTATTGATTGAGAACTCCATTGTCTCTCTTCTATGAGCTTGCCTTTGGTGGAGGATTGAAGTGGTGGAGGCCCAACTGGATGGAACTTAGTTTCTCGATTCTGAACCACGCCGACACGGAAGTCTGTAACTTTTTCACTTCTGCTAATAATATATTAATAGAAATACTCTTTTCCCATCCAATTGATATCTTGCAAATATTTGAATTATTATTCCATGGGCTAACACCATATAAATGGATTATGCTATTGAATGTGCTAACATCATATATTATCACCATATGATTTCTTTGCTTGGTTTTTGAGGACTAGTTGTAGGTATATTTCTTTGGGTCAAGTTCTCAACGATGGACTTCATTGAACGTCTGGACGAGGTAGGCCTTTTATCTTGTCTTTCTAGCATACTTGAGAATAGAGTCGATTTCTGCAGTCATTTCCGTCTGTTGTGGTTTTCCCTAGCCATAGAGAGATTTTCCTGCTAACACTTATAAATAAGGCTAGAGCTACAATTTATTTTCAACATCACTTCACTCCACACACTTGTGTGGAAGCGCTCTCTAAAAAAAATTCTTTTCCTTTTTAGCTTCTTGGATCTAGTGTGCACCTCTTGGAGACGGATTATTTTGTGGATGCTTGCATTTCTTCGATGCTATCTTGTTGCAGCTAGGGTTTTATTGGCATAAAAACTTGAATGAGTAAGTAATTGTATTTAATTTAATGTGTTTGATCATGATATAATGTGACAATTTCTATCTTGTTGCATGTTACTTTGTTCTAAGTAAACCCTAGGAAGGAGACATAAGGGTTTATGTCCTTCTACCCTTTTATGTGTCCAAGTTTTGGTTAAGGAATTAAGAGACCTAGTCTCTTGATAGGGTTCAAAGACCTAAGGCCCAAGAGAGGTTTCACCTTAGGGTTTTTATCCTTGTTGATTGTGATCCTTGAACTACATTATATAGAAGAGGGAAAATTGCATCTAGGGCCCAAGATATGTTGCACCCTAGAAATCATTTTCTTGCAAGTTTTATCCCTAAGGCCCAAGAGAGGTTGCACCTTAGGGTTGAACTTCACCCTTATTGAGTATCTAGTTCATTCTTCAAGTGTTGCATGATTGACTCCATAAGCCATAGAAAATTCAACAACACTAGTCTAGATACACTCTCTCTCCAAATGATTTGACTAACTTTACTAACTCTAACTTTGGAAAACAAATCATATTTATTGTTGTTGTTATAGATGTTTTATACAACCATTAGGGTTGTATTTTATTGCTACATACTTACTTAAAATAGTGGCTAAAGATACACATAATCATAGTCTAGCAATTGGATGTTATTGCACATGTTTAAGTCTTAATTCTCATGCTCAATTTTTGTATTTCTAGGTACTTTTTCCTATTGATGTTACAAAAGATTAATTGTTGTTATACATTGTCTTATTGTTGTAATTTGAAACAAAAATTGGTTTATTTGATTATATAGTGTCTGAGAGGTCATTAATGAGCTATATAACTTGGTAATTGTCTATATTATGATTTGGATTGTTTATTGTCACATACACATGAACAAATTTGTTCGTTATCCTCCTTACCTCTCCTAGACCTAGACCTAACACTTAGGTGACCAACATAGGGGGTCTTAGGCTTGGCCAATATTGCTACTTGATCCTTTAAGGTCACTATGGAAGCCTCTGTTGCATTGGACCTATTCCACCACTAAAACGAGGGAAGTCTCTACTTAGGCGATAGTGGTAGAAACTTGTAGTTGTTACATAGATATGTATCTTGTGGAGACTTTGCACAAGTACAAATCCTATGATAACATGATGAAAGAGAGAGGGGCCTATAATGTGTTTCCTTCACCCTGGTGGCTTCATAGACAAACTTGGGGGTGGTATCTACAGTAGATGCCTATGGCTGGGTCTAAATTCTCTCTTACACAACCACTTTCTTGGATCGTTTTCAATTAAAAAATAAGTTCTTTATCGTTATTTATGATTGTGTGAAATTTATGTTCATTTTCTATTATGAAAATCATTGTATTATGCATGTTGTGTGTGATTATGTTTTTTATTTCCACTGCACTTTATTTTTCACACCCACACATACAATTTTTAGAATATAGCCCTTCCTAGGAGGCTTAATTATCTATTGTTATGTAGAAATGACATGTCTCTGGGGGTTAGAATTTGGAAGCATGTGTCATAGCTACCCATCATATGGTTTGGTTTAATTGATGGGGATGTTACACTTATGAACATAGGAAGTGTAATTGTTAAAAGATACTCCTTCGAGGAAATTGTATACACAAGAAACTAAGGTTATGTTATGTTTCTATTAGATGGTGATGTTGTGGAATTTCTCTTACAATATTGCATATTCAGTGATACTTGTTACCCGCTTTCTCACCTAGGGGTAAATAGAGGAGATAATTCCTCATGGCCCACAATGAAGACAATGATCCCAATGATGATGATGATGATCAGTATTCTCCACAGACAACAACTCCCCATATGCCTCCCCCCTCATCTAGATTAGCTCATTGCACTCGATCAACATAGTTCATCTAATGATGGTGGTACAACACACATGAGGTACACTAGTCATTATTTCATATAACGTGTCACAATTAATGCATTAGGAATTAGGTGAGGATCATGGGTTGAAGTTAGATAATGGATCATAAGCTTGAAAATTATTCTTTTTACCTTGTTTCATCTTGGTGGCCATCATTTGGGTAGTAGTCCAGTTTTGTCACTCTTGGGGAACGAGGGTAGTACTAGGAGGCTTTGATATGGGTAACATACCACTCCCGTTGATACTTATCACTTTTCATCCTGAGGTCTTATGTAGTGTACTAATATTTGGGTAATGGATGTTACATGTACACCAAAAAATCCCATGGTCCATTCTCCTATGAGAAGAAGGGATAAAATGTCGAGGTTGATGAAACTACTAGAAAAAATGAATAAGAAAAATAATGCACATTATAAAAGAAAGAAGAAATATGGGATGATGAATGATCAATTCAAAATCCAAAGGTCAAATTGAGCTCTACCCCCACGCTATGAGGTGATCGTCCCTAGTCCCAATGCATTGAATTCATATAAATTAAAAGGATTTAATCCCAGTAAGAAAATAATGAATTCTTGAAACTTGAAAAGGGGACTTAAAAAAAAAAAGAATATCAAAAGAAAATAAGGGGATTTGGAATACAAACATTGTTGAGGAAAGGGTATCTCAAGAATCAAGTGATGTCTCTATAAAGGAACACATGAATATGGATGGAGCACGGTACCTTGCATGTCAATGAATCCATCACCATGAAGTAACCCCATGCCATTTCATTCACCATACTTACACTTTCATGGGTTTTATTGGGAAATACTTCTCTACTTAGGTACTGGCACACCTAATAGGGTATTTTAATGGTCCTCCCATACCTAAATTTGGAAAATTTCATAAAGTCTTGAGCTAAAGTGAAGTTTGAAGAAGATACCTAATGTGAATTGCTTATGTGGCTTTTGTATAAAGTATTGGATTACTTTGTATGATTCTAATGGCTATGATATATTGTAGTTATTGGTTTCACTTGATTTTGTGGGCCTTGTCTAGTCATGATGCACCTTGAAATGGTCCTTTGGAGGATGTTTTCACTATGACACCCAGGATGTTACACGATTTTCATAGGACATTGCACATCTAACATAGAGAATTGGGTCCTTTGATGACTTGGCATGCCTCAAGGTACCCTTCCACACCTCTTGGGCCTTGGAATTTGGACTGATGAGCTCAGATGTTGTAGATATGGTTAGAGGGATGTCATATGGGTAGGAGGCCCACACCTTGGACAATTCACCTCGAGAGCATGTCAGGCTTTGATTTCAAGATGTTTTACTTGGAGATGATTGGACACCCCTTGGAGAGATGATGGACCCTTATTTCACCTTGTACATTGGCATTTTTAACCTTGGACATTGGATTTTTTTACCTTGGACATTGAGCATATTGATGATGATGTCACACGCTATGATGATTTGATGATGATGGGACTGACCTGCCAATAGGGAATCCGTTTGGATGATAAGTTGGGGTATTTTTACGATGAGATGTAGCCTTTGATTATAAGGTGTAATTTTCACCATGCTTTGCACCTTTTGATGATGGGACATGGCCTTTGCATCCCCTTGCACCATTCTAGAGCATGACATCACCCTCATTGTGGCATCCTACACTCACATGTGCCACTTTTTAGGGAACATTTTGGTGTATTAGCATGTTTGATTTATTTTTGAGGTTATTTTGGGGTCGACCATGACCTATCCAACTTGTATCATGGATATTTTATGTTTATAGGGGCTTTGAGGGTTTATAGAGCTAGGGTTTCCCCATATAAGAAGGCTAGAGCTACCTCATTATTGAATCATAACTCACACTTGTGAAGAATAATCATTACTTGTATTCTTTTACTCTCTCTTCATTATGTAGTACTTATGAACACCTTTGGAAGATTGCTCTAGTGGATTATTTTCTTGTTTTGGTGGATGTTTCATGAAACTAAGGTTTCTTTATGCACACCAACTTGGTCTAGTAAGTGGTATTTTCCAAGTATTTGTGTTTTATTCATGGTATTTAAGTAAATGATCTATCAAAGTGGTGATAAGTTGCATGTTATCTTGTTTACTTGGATACTTTTTGTTAGAAACCCTAGGGAAGGATTGTAATAGGTCATTCCCTTCCCTTGTTTTATCCATCTTAATTTTGTTGAAGCATATAATTTCAATATTAGGAATTGTGAGTGGACATCCCCTTAACCTTGTCTTTGTTGTTGAAATCTAGGGTTTATGAGTGGATAAAATCTAGGGTTTGACCTAGTTCCACTTGATCTTGTGTTAGACACTATAGAAGAACTAGGATGGCTCCTAGGATTTATGAGTGGAAAAACTCTAGGGTTTGTTTTCCTATAAGGTTTGAACTAGGATTATGATTGGATAATCATAGGATTTTATCTTCAAGTATTACTTTTATTTTAGCATCCTTTTAAGTTGTTTCACTAACTCCATATGCCTGAGGACTTAACGAAGGCACTAATCTTAGCTTCTCTTCCCTAAACAATTTGGTGTTGGCTTAGGGTTTGCATTTCATATTCATTTTTCATCATTTCTAGCCTAACATCTTGCATTTTAACTTAGATTGTGTTAGTCCTTGATATGTTCCTCATTGTCAGTGGAACGATGCCAAGGATCCTTGGAGATAAAAATTGAATAGGGTTTTTAAGATACATTTCTCAATCAAGGGTGTTAAACATGATCAGTAATTCTTCACAGCTCGTATACATTCCAAACATGACGATTAGGTAAACATTCAACAAATAGGGGAAATTTTTCTTCTGCATATCAGAATAATTGGATTAAAAAGGAAAATGAATGTATGAAAGAGAGATACACATGCAAGGTATTTACTATGAATAAGTCTTGTGAAGTTTTCAATGAAGAAAACATGTTGATCATTAAAGAATTCAACAATATTAACAATGATGCATTCTAAGTTTAATTCAAGTCAGTGCTTCAGAAAAATCATTATTTGAAACATTCCACATACCAGGAACTTTTCATACATATTAACATTTCAAACAAGAAATGAAAAATATTGGTCAAAAGATGAAATAAACCTCATTCCTACATGAAACCAAACACATTTACATCATATATGGTGTCAAAATGCTACTGAGAGATTTTATTGATGTATTTTAGAGTACATTACATAAATGGAAGAGATGGCTCTCAAGAAGAAATTACAATGGAGAAGAAGAAATGTGATATTTACATACTAATACTACAGAAAATCATTGAATCCCAATGAGCCTATTGTCTACCTCCTCATAATCTGTCCTTATACTTGACCTGTGTTGATATCTGAAGTTTTAGATTCAAATACTCTTCCTCTCTCTATCACTGATAACAAATGAGCTAATGCACCTCAAGGATTATTTATAGCTCTTCTTCCATGAGAAAACTACTTCTTGGTTCTTGAAACTGCTTATATTTATGATAAAAAAATCACTTTTTAACTTAAGGTGAACATCGGTAAAATACCTATAATGAGAAATATTTTACCCAAATGAGCTCATTCAGTCTGGATCCTTCCATGAAAAAAATTTGATAGGGTAGAGATTTTGGGCTAGGTATATTCTTCTTCCATAGGAGTGAAGTGGTCTACGAGCTGGAAGAATGCATTAGCATTTCCATTCAGCGTAAGTGCCATGATGACTTGGAGAAGCATCGATCTAGCCTCTGGGTCATTTGTCGTTTGTTGTCTAGAAAATGTGACTGTGCCTTAGGATGGACTACTAGATGTCCTACCACTCTTATATATAAACCAAAAATAAGAGGAAGTGATCTTCTTCTCCTTTGCGAAAAAAAATGGAGTTTCCAACACATCAGTAGCTAGGATGTCCAACTGGTCTTTCTTAGGGAAGAATCCCCTACAGATAGGTCACCTTCAATAAGAAATCAACTCAAAACAACACATTCACTAAGACTCAACACTTGCAGAATGGTTGAGATTCCCCCCATGGATTTCTCTTATAGAATCTTGACACATAACGAGGGATACTGCTGATAGAGCCAATGATTTGATCCATTCAACTATTATACTCTAAGATAAATGTTGATATGTGCAACGTGCGACCAATGATACCAATCACCTATCAGTTGTACTTGAGAGTCTAATGATTGACAATGATAATCATAGGTGAGGAAAATCTGTCATATTGAGCGATTTTATGACCTATGTGACGGCTTCCACATGTAGAGAAATACGTTAAAATATGAATTTATCCCATTTTAAATGATTTTAGTACACGTGACACACTTGTATTGTCTACCACTTCAAAATATATTAAACACATGAAAATTTGGATGATTTCGTTGATGGCATCCACAAGGTACGACCACCACATGGCATATAGGTGTTGGTCTGGATGGCTACCTATGTGGAACCTGTGTCAATGCAATGTGGAATCAAGTTAGGCCATGTGTCTCTCAGGTTAGAGTGACTCATCACTATGTGCATGCGTAGAAAACAATGATTGTGAGGATGTGTCATTTCCCTATCATGCCACTTAGGTGTCTAGGTATAAGTGTAGGTTCCCAAGTGTCAACCCCGTCATTGTCATTTAATGCGTTGTCATAATCTAGATAAGCCTCAAGTTGATGTGCGATTAGGAATTTTTTGGGATATCAGGAGTGGTATCACATGCTCGAGATATTGGTTTTCCTCATGCCTAGAGCAACGCAAAGCCGATACAAAACATCCACATAGCAAGGTGAAAACCAACATTGCATCAGTAAGCTCTAGTAAAGAGTGAGCATATTCATGATGTGATATGCATTGTGAGTTGTTCATGGAAGCACATACGTGATACATTACTGACCATCGATCTTGTAGCATTTGGTAGTGCACATTGAATTATAGGATTTAGCCCCCAGTCTTAGCACTTGGTCACTGAGATAGCCCCTCCGATGGAGAGCGATTATATTTGTATTTTATGCCCCTTTTAAGCATGTGATAAACACCTTTTCTCCATTTTAGCCTCTTTTAGCTACTTGGTCCCCTTTTCCCTTCAAACTAATCATTGATAGAGTAATTGTTTCTACATATTGGTTCTAATGTAGCTTCCCTTACTCAATAATAATGTTGGTTAGGGCTATAACTATCCAAATTACTCGGTTCCTTTAAAAAATGTTGACATTGTACTAACATTGGCACCAATAGGGACATCAAATCCCAGTGATATGCTGAGAACTAAAAACTATTAGCATCATCCATTGGGCTACTGAGTATGTAATTAACACCTGTAACACAGTTTTATTCTATGGCAGGAATGATCTCCCACCATGCTAAAAAAATTAACATAATGACACCATATTTATTTAAACAGAAATTGAAATTACAAAATTGGCCTTAAAATGAAAATGATTTTTGTAGAAAGAAAAGTAAATTATTACTGTACAAAGGAGTATACACTTAGATCTTAGCATTGTATAAAATGCTTGAGAAACCTCCCATTCATAGGGGATCCCAATACATCACCATCAATATGAGCTAGCTCATAAGTGTTGTTATCCTGGAATGCAACAATATAAAAATGTCCCATCCAAAGTTTATCAAATTTGCCATGTTTTCCTTTGGCCTCTCTTCTTGCATATCACTTTAAAACCATATCTCCAACCATAAAATTTATTTCCTTAGCTCTCTTGTCAAATATATTCTTCATATTTTCTTGATTCTCTTGTTACTTAACCAATACAAATTCTCTCTTTTTCTAAACTTCTATTAATTGATGAATTCTCCTTTGTACATCGTTTGAATCTTCTACTTCATCATGTAACAATTTCATCAATGGAAGTCCTAGATAAATGGGAAAGACAACATCAGTCTCATACACCAATTGGAAGGGAGAAGTACCAATGGATATTTTTTTACTTATTCTATCAGCCCACAAAGCATACTTTGAGATGAGAATCCCATGCTTTCTTGTTCTGTGACAACATCTTCTTAATTATTCTAATCAAGATTTTGTGTGATGATTCTTCCAAGTCGTTTCCCTGTGGGTAATATGAGGTTGAGTGTCCAAGTTCAATATTGTAGTCTTGGAAAAATTGTATAAACCTATCATATTTGAATGCATGTGCATTGTTAGCAATGGTCTTCCTTGGACAACCAAACCCTGCCAAAATATGTTCTTCAAGGAATTTTATGATAATCGACTCAATGGTGGCCCTAGTAGGAACAAATTCAACCCATTTTGTAAAATAGTCTATTGATGTTAGTATACATTTGTGCTTACCACTATAATTTGGATTGATCTCACCAATGAAGTCTAGTCCCCATTGTTGGAAAGGTGCTTCTACCTTAATGGCTCTGAGTGGAAAAGGAAAAATTTGTTGGACAGTTGGTTTGGACAATTGGTTGTCATTGATGTCAACCTTTGGAGAGTGATATTAGATATTGATGTCAACCCTTGGAGAAGTATGGAATCCCTATATATGTGGACAATATTGTTGGATAATTGGTTGTCATGTTAGAGGTATACCATTGATATTGACACATTATTAAGGTATAAACTTTTTATGGTACAGATCATGGTACATGGTTGATGCGCATGGTTGGCACATGGTATGGTATATGTGTTGTTGATATGCATGGTTGGAACATGGTATGGTACAGTAACATATCTTTTCATGGTATGTTGGTGACTTCGACACATTCTTGGTAGAGGCATGTGTTGGTGATGGTGGACATCTGGTTGAGAGGTTCCCTTGGTATATGATCCATGTGAGAGGATCCAATGATAGGTTGGTCATGGTCATGTAACCTATAGTTGATAGAGGAATAAAGACATGAAGGTCAATATACTTGAAGTTAATACTATCATAGATGGATAGTATGTATCATGACATTTCCAGTGATATATGGTATGTCACGTAGTTCCTCACGATTGAGAAGATATGTCTTTGTGAAGTTGGAGGACCCTCAAGAATATTCTAGAAGCCTCTAGAAGGTCATCAAGAAGTTTGACCAGTCAAAGTGGTTGCAACAAGGGATTAATTATTGAAATATTAATTATTGAGAATTATTGTTGAAAGATTAATTAATTATCGAAAAATATTAATTAATTATTGCAGGGATAATTAATTATTGAGATTGGTTGTCATTGATGTCAACCCTTTAGAAAAGTCGCATGTCGAAGTAAAGTGGCAGTGAACAAAAGATAATTAATTATTGCAAGGATAATTAATTGTTGCATGTCAAAGTAAAGTGGCAGTAAATATAATTATTGGAGGGATAATTAATTATTGCATGTGAGTTGCATGCCATCATGAGTTGCATTGCAGTTGCATGTCATTAAGAAATTTATCTTTATAACATAGAGAAGATTCCATTGAAAATCACTTATTTATATTCACTTCTGAGATTGTAGGTTGGAGGCAGAGAAGTCCAGGTGAAGTAAAGTAGGCCGAAATTCCAAGGGAGGATGAAGTTTTTTATGATGTGTTCTAAGGTATGTTATTTACATGTCATATTACCATTTTCACTATAACTTTTTTTATAGAATGATTCAGATAGTGAAAATAGGAGGCTATTGAGAATACATATCAATCTACATGTGGTAGAAATTTCATCTTCTGGGTAGTTTTACTTTTGGAGATACACTCTGTGGAAGATAGGGATTTTGACTAGTCCTGAAGCTAGTTTTAAGCAGGTGTTCCAGGTAAAACAACCATAACTTCTTCATAGAGAATAAAAATTATGTGAGACCAATTGAAATGGAAATATTACAAGCTTTAGTTTTTTTGGTGCTATTTTCAGAATAATATATCAAATATTGAGCACGTGTAATGTCATACAAGTTCGCTCTCTAGAATAGACCAAAATTTAGCAAGGTCTACCATTTTCTCTATAACTCCTTTTTAGGAATCATTCAAGGAAGGAAAATTGGAGGAATTTTAGAAGACATATTGAAGAAGGATGGGTAAAATTTTCAAACCTTTTTTCATTACAGGAATAGAGTTATTCTTGTTGAAATTTAGGGTTTGTGACTATTCCAAAACTAGTCCTGTGAGACCGAGGTAAAGGTTGACAGTGACAGGTTGACAATGACAATTATGGTATATTATTCCAATGACATGGGAAGTGATAGGTTGATGTCATAGTGACATGGTTGTCTACATTTATATTCCAGGGTGGTTGGACATGGCAAGGAAAGGGGGTTGTAACCTCCTTCCAGTTGGAGATTCCTTCAGGTTTCAACCTGTAAATAGGGGGTTGGAGCATCCTTCCAGTTGTATATGGAGAAATAGGAAGTTGTTTCTTCCAATGAATGCACTCTTTGATAAATAAGAAAAACATTATGTGGTTTTCTCCCGCATTGGGTTTACACATAAAATTCCGATGTACTGTGTTTATGTGATGTTTATGGTGTTGATGATATTTTGAATGCTCATATTATTCATTGGAGGTTTTATATTGTGATTAAAAGTACTAATTGTGCTCATATTGATTCACCCCTCCCTGCCCCCTCAGTATTCCAACAAAAGATTTTGTTTCCTTGAAAACATTTAACATTCAAGGCATGCCCTAGAAAGTGAATTGGTATCAAAAAATAAAGTTGGCCAATAATAACAAGCCCTCGATATTCTGCAGGTTGTAGATATCCATGTATTATGACCTCCAAAAAATCTTTTATGGAATTCATTAATGATGTCTTGTGTTTTCTCTTTTGTGATGCAATTCGGTAAAATGCCACTAGGATATTTCCAAAACAATTGTTCATGAATGATGCAATATTTGATAGCTTTCAAATTAATAGATTTTACCTTAGCCTTATCCCAATCTACTGGGCATTGCAAGTTTTTCAAGTAGAAACCTGTATCTGTATACTAGTCAAATTGAGAAAACCTATGATCTACTTGAAGGAAAGGATCTTGTGTATCATCTAATTCTGGCTCAACCACCATTAGTGTTTGAGACACCATATTCACTCCTATCACCCTACAATTTGATTATGTGAGAAATCTTGCTATACATTGTCCCTTTACCACTTAGTTGGCTTACTTTTCACATCATATTCTTGGATTTTGGCTATCCACTTTCCTCTTCTTCCCTCATTGTCAACTTGGATGAGATGTCTTTAAAAACACTAGTTGGGACATGTGCCAGGATCTTAGAATGTAGAACATAATCCCTCAAGACCTTTAAAGCTTTAACTAGGGAATATGCTTTCTTTTCCATAATACTAAATTTCAATTTAGCATCTCTCAATGCCTTGTTGAAAAATGCAATGGGTTGTTCATGGATGTCATCATTTGTTTGTAATAAGAGAATTGTTATAGTATTCTCAGAGGAAAAAGAAAATATTAGAAATGCCTTATCATAATTAGGACTAACTAAGACTGGGGGTTCTCCTAGATCCCTTTTAATAAGCTCAAAGGAATATTTAGACTTAGCAATTCACTTGATTTCACTGTCTTTTTTCTGCATATCAATGATATTTTTCATCATTTCAACAAAGTTTGGTATAAACCTTCTGAGGAAATTTATCTTGCCTAGAAAATATTGCACTTATTTTTTTATTTCTGGGTAATCCAATTGATCTAATTTCCTCAACTCTATCAGGGTCAATCCTAGATCCTTCTTTAGATACTATATGGACTAGCAATTTTTCTTCCTTCATGGAAAATAAATATTTATTGGGATTTAAAGATAGACCGATTTTTCTACACTTAATGAAGGTTTATCTCAAATGTTTGATACGGTCTTAAGCAAATTTCGAAAATATTGTCATGTCATCCAAGTATATGACTATAAATTTATCATCTTCTCCAACAAAAGTGATATCCATTGCTCTTTGAAATGTGGCCCCTTGCATTTATAATTCCAAATGGTATCTTGTCATACATAAATGTTCCCCAAGGAGTGGTAAAAGTAGTCTTTTCCATGTAATCCAAGTGCATAGCCACTTGATTATAACCAGAGAATCCATCCATCATTAATATTCTAGTGGCTCCAACTAACTTTTGTAGTATATATTCCATCTTGGGTAAGGGGTAATTATCTTTCAAAGAACAATTGTTTATATTTTTGAAGTCAACAGAAGGTCTGGTTTCTCCATTTTGCTTCCTCACTGGAACTAAATTGGCTACCCATTCAGAATATCTCAAAGGAATGATGATCTTAACATCCATAAGTTTCCTGACTTCCTTTTCTATAATAGGCAACGAAATGAGATTTACTTGTCTCAATTTCTACCGAAAATGTTTTTTCCCTGGATTTAGAGCTATTCTATGTTGAACAATATAATTATTTAAATATTCATACTTCCATGAAAAAATATACATATATTCCTTGAAAAGATCTACATATTTTTGCATATGTTCATGTCAAATATATCTAGACAATTTGATACAATTAGGCTCATGATCAGTTCCCAAATTGAAATCCTCTATACGTTCATCTTTTGGTAGGACAACAAGTTTGTGGTACATCATTCTTATCAAATAATTGTTCCAATGGAAATAACTATTTAGGAATAAAATTATTTTTCAATTGTAAAACTTTGTGGTTTTCCATTTATTTGTTAAAATGGGTATTTGTTTCAGCTACTTTACTTTCTTCATTTCCATCCTCTATATCTTCTTCATTGTCAATATGAGTAGAGGAAAACTTATCCATAAGTTCCAAGAGTATTCTTAACTATTGGTCATCTTCAAAGACCTGTCAGTGTTTCACATTATTTGCGATAGAGGGTATGTACCTCATTTCAAATTCATACTTTATTTGGGGAGTTTTTGGTGATTTGAAAGTACTGTTAGCTAGGGATAGTGAATATTCTTGTTGATTTAAATATCCAAGGACAATAGTGATGTCAAAAGATAGAAATAAATTATCAATTAGGTCCCAAATTAGATTTTTGTATGCCCTCATTTACGGGTGTTTGGTCTGATACATCCTCCTTACCTACTATACCACTAGTTGAGAATCTCTAAATATGTTATTTTTGTAATCTTCATTTTTCTGGCATCTTCTAATCCTAATACCAAATATTCATATTCAACCACGTTATTGGTAGCTTCAAACTACAACTTATAGGATAACAAAATTTTCTCTCATGTAGGAAATATCATCACTATTATTTCTCCAGAACCTTCCTTTCAGTTAGCTCCATCAAATTATTAAATCCAAAATCCACCAGTCCTGATATGAACAATAACATGTATACACTCAGTTCTAGGGATAGCTCAACTTCCTCATTTATTGACAAAATGAAAAATCCCATATCGTTTTTAGGAGAATATATTGAGTGATTTTTTGGGTTGTTTTGGTCACTTACCATATATGCAAATTTGGTTTCTGTATATTGTCTCCTA
>SNQJ01S0001907.1:144943-165040 GCA_010110895.2 Picea sitchensis | reverse complement strand
AAATGAATGAAATCATAAATGTAGGTCATGGACACCAATCATACATTGTGGATCCATGTCGCCAAAATACCACAATACACTGTGGATCTATGTGTTTAGAAGACACAGATTAGGAAATATCCATGCAACATACAAAGTGGATCGATGTGTCAATACAAATCATAAATAATCCAACACAACCTGGGTCAAAAAAGATGAGACCTAGGGTCTTCAATCCCATCGTCTGAAAAGTACGAATATAGCCATGTGATTACATGTGTCGAAGTCGGACATGGTAACAACCACTCGATTATTGGTCATTGATGAAAACCATTAACAAGTGTGAGGGAAATCACCATTGATGTCAATGACTCCCAAGGTACCTAAGTACAATCCAAACGAATGTGAATAAATGAGTTGAAGTCGAACATTCGATGAAATCTCTCGATCAAGGACCAATGATGTGAATCCACTGTCGAAAGCGAAGAGACCTGCCATTAAGGCATGCAATTTCTAAGGTACTAAATGATTTCTAAGTCTTATTCCCGGATAATGAGTTGGAGTCGATGGAAAAAGACTCGTCACAGGAGGGCCTTGATGTATCCCCCATCAATGACACGAAATAAGTAACAGATTTTGAGGGTAAGTCAAAGTATGAATATGATTTGAAATGGACATAGGGAAGGCCGACATGGTAAGAATGGACAACTGCAGATGGTCGACTCAATGGAGGGCTTGTTTGGAATTCTCTTTAACATATGAACAACACGACAATGGCCTTGGCAACATTGACTCAAAGACGACCCAAGATATGACCTCGTAGTAAGTCAGATGAGAGACAATGGATTTCCCAACCCAGATTCAAATGACGAACAGGGAGTGTCATGTTCAAGAGCGACGCTTACTGCCACCAACACAAATACGAAGGTATATCCCTTTCCCAAAATTCCCCCCACCATTTCTGGCGAGTACCTCTTTATTTTTACACAAGCTTGAGGTGGATAACATATGCTTGTTGATGTAATCTCATCCTTGGGACGAGTCCCTCAGAGTACATTTTACGAACCCTAGGAAGGAGTGGTTCGGTCCCATAAAGGGTCTTTCGATGTTTGTTTAACGAGTCCAAAGATAGAAAACTCGAGGTTTTTCATGTTTTGAGAGTCTTAAAAACACTTAAAGAGAACTCTCCCAGTTCCTTTTTCGTAAATTAGTTCGACGAGACTGAAAAACTGATAAACTATCGCTCATCAAACGTTTTCTTCAAATACTTTTACGAGTGTGAAAAGAACAAGATCGCTCGACAATCTTTTCGTTTTTATGGAGCATGAAAAGAGCTTAAAGGATACTCCCTTAGTTTCGTTGTTTTTGTGTTACCATGACGAGTACGAAAAGACAA
Organism: Picea sitchensis; assembly: GCA_010110895.2. Classification (NCBI taxonomy): domain Eukaryota; kingdom Viridiplantae; phylum Streptophyta; class Pinopsida; order Pinales; family Pinaceae; genus Picea; species Picea sitchensis. Next base: position 163,665 of record SNQJ01S0001907.1, on the reverse strand, counting down.
CAAAAGTATACTCGGTTACGTTCTCATGTATTTTCAAGCGCAAGAACGAACGAAGACTGAGCTCGAGGTTTTTCCTACAAAACCCTAAAAAGATATTCATACATGTGATGAAAAAAGGAAAAAATACTCGTACACCGTCATTCAGGCTTCTAGGTCACCTACCTGTGAAAAAACCATACTCACAAGGCTATTAGGGTATTAGGTTTTTAAACAAAATAATAAAAATAATATATAAAAAATTAACAAGAAATAGTAAAAAAGTGAATAAATATGGGTGAAAAGCCCTTTTAACCATTTCATTGTTACTTTGCCAAAAACTTGCCCAACACACCTCTTTTTCTCCAAATTTCTTTGCTCGATTGCGGGAGGTACAGGTGGTCATTCGGAAAACGGTTTCGGCCAACAAGGTAATCTCTTGATTCTTCAACTTTTTCATGGATTAAAATCGATTTTTATTGGTAATTTTAGGTGTTTGAGTCCATTTTAGGGTCGGTGAATGCGCTCAGGCATTCTCGCAGGTGAGCCATTCGGGACCTGCAATAACCTAAGATTCTCGTAGGTGAGATTTAGTGCACCTGCGAGGGCCGAAAAATGGATTTTTGTGCAAGTTTTTACTCAATAATAAATTATTCAAGAGGTTATAAAGAGTTGCTAACTTCCTTCTCATGGATCCATTGCAGGTATTGATCATCACGATGTTGGAATGGAGGGAAAGGGAACACGAGGAGGATTATTCCATTACCGAAAATGATCCACGTATAGTTGCCACGCTCCGGGAATGTGGTCTTTTAAAAAATTTCAGGATCCCGGGCATGAGAGCCCAACTCAAGTTGCTAGAGTACCTGGTCCACATGTAGGATGTGGATCAATAGTTGTTTCATGTAGGGGTCCACACGCTGACACTAGATATCGAGGATATCTATTTTCTGATGGGGTTGTCACGACACGGATCCCATGCGACTCTGACCGGAGGTAGGGGTGGTGGACTTCCTATGAGTGAGTATGTTCACCGACATTGTGTTCCTGAGGTGGAGAGAAGCAAGGGTAAAATTTCCATTTGGGGGGTCTAAGACTTGACCCTACGAACTATCTTATTTACCATTTCACGCATGGCTGGGAGAGAAGCTCTGCACATGGATCTCCAGAGCTATTTCCAATATGAAATAGAGTGCACAAAGCCTCAGGTTTTTAACTGGTCGGACATGGTTCTCCGTAGTATGAAGAGGCAACTGACAAAGTGCAGAAGGGGCGACCTGAAGTAGTTCGAGTACGGGTCGATTTTGGTGTCTTTCTTCCTTGTGAGGGTCCCACTGCTGCGACTACAAGTAGATTGGGGTTTATCGGCCCCACGGGATCCGAGGATGCTAAGGTGGTGTAACCTCATGGCTTGGTACATAGCAGGGCCTATAATCAAATATAATGATTCATTTTTTGACCGGTTGAAGCCCCAGATGCTGATGATTGATGACTACGCATATGTCAGTTTGGATTTCTGAGGAGATATGGATTTGGTCCTGCCTGAGGACGCTCAGTGGGGTGACTTAGGTGATAAGTACACATTTTGTTCTTTTTAAATGTTTTTGCAAATTTTATTATATAAAATGTTTTTATGTCTATCCAAGGACTAATCAAAAATTTCTTTTGATGACATAGATGTGGGGCTGTATCGACCTCCAGGAACGTCTCCCATTCAGATACGGAGAGAAGTGGCTCTAGTGGCAAGATGGGATGCTGAAGAATACAAGGCAGTTGAACAGAACTTAGAGGGACTAACTGCAGATGTCCCAGACATCGCTATTGGAGAGATCCCAAGACGTTATCAGCGCCATACCATGGGTGTGTCCGAGTCTCTCAGTCGACTGCTCTGTAGGGTAGCTCGAGCAGTTGTATGTTACCATGAGCGTCATCCATGATTCTATTTTGTAGAATCCGTGGGCTTCATATATTTTGATATTTTGGTCCTGGACATAAACTTTTTGTAAAACTTTTGATCGTTATATATATATATATATGTGTGTGTGTGTGTGTGTGTGTGTGTGTGTGTGTGTGTGTGTGTGTGTGTGTGTGTGGATTCTACCGACTTATTTTTTTTTGTATAATACATTTGATGTGTGATTGGTTTTATAAATGTCTCAGATGTCTGTCTAACACATAATTAGCTAAAGCATAAGTCAATGTATTTAGACATCTAGGAATGTGTTGGTATTCGATATAATCAAAATAACGTTCCAAGAGGTGAATTGGTAGATAGACCCATAATAAAGTAGGACTTTGGATAGCATAGACATTACTTAACTGTAGCACTACTAGCTACGAATCGAGTCATATAACTAGGTGGAAGATACCAAGCGAAATAGCATCAATCAACAATTCGATGACGGCGCTATGCTTTGTGATATTATTGGTTGCACGACCAAGGCAAACACCTCATAGACTTATGAGTTCGTTTGTAGGTGCGTAAATTTCCCATACAATAGAAGCTAAATTCTGAGTACTACGAACTAGTGCCATCGGCGAAGCCAATATGGGGTAGCGAAGACTCTGACATCTGGAAACCAAGCACATTGCAAGGTAAGCGGTTGAGGGCAGAAACCAAATAACTAAAAAACACACTAAAGTAACACACAAAAAGTATGATACAATAAAATACAATCACTCATGCATAGATGATCTAAGCATAATACTTCTTTAAGTAAAGCCCACTTCTGGGTTCACTCAAAGGGATACCCTCATAGTCCACTAGCTTGTAGGCTCCTTTTTCTAACACCCATCTGACGATATAAGGGCCTCGCCACATAGCCTCAAATTTTTCGACTCCTAGCAAATATCGATCTTGTTCATAAAGGAGAACCAAATCACCCTCATAAAAAATGTGTGGCTTGACATGCTTGTCGTATTGGTCTTTGATGCATTTCTTCTGGGTTTCTATAACTAGGGTGGCATCAAGACGGGTTTCGTCTAGTTGCATAAGATACAACAAACGTTCTTCTTCAGTAGAAGTGTTCAGGAGAAGTTCAACGACTATCTTTAGAGACGATATCTCACATTCAATCAAAAAAATGGCTTCGAGACCATAGACTAGCTGGAAAGGTGTAAACCCGGTAGCAGACTTGACGGATGTCCGATAAGCCCACAATGCTGAAAACAACATCATGTGCCAACTCATTTTGTGAATCCCTATCATCCGTCGAAGCATGGTAATGAGGACTTTGTTTATTGCTTCAACCTGGTTGTTGGCCTGTGGGTAATAGGGTGTTGAGTTTTCATGGCGAAGACCCAAATTTTCAGTGAGTTCTGACATCATGAAGTTTCTAAATTGGCTACTGTGATCAGTAATGATAGCTTGAGGAATACCAAACCGAGCAATGATGTGTTTGAATATGAATAGTTTTGAAGTCTTTCCGGTATTGTCGAATGTCGGCATCACCTTAGCCCATTTCATAGAATAATATACGGCTACAATAATGTATCCATGCCCCTCGTCCGAGTGAGGGTGACATGTCATGAAATCGATACCCCATTTTGAAAAAGGTCCAATGGAGACTACAGGATGTAGAGGAGCAGGATGCAATCGTATTTTGTTGTTGTAGGTTTGGAAAATGTGGCATTTTTGGATAGCAATAATACAATCGTTGAATAAAGAAGGCCAAAAATAACGAGCTCGTAAAATATTCTGGGCAGTAGCATACCCAGACATGTGACCATCAGATGCTCCAGAATGGCAGTCATTCAGGGATTTCTCGGCTTCGTCAAAGGTGAGGCAGTGTCAAAAAACAGAGTCAATTCCTCGACGATAAAGAGTATCACCGAGGATAATATACTGACAGGCTTGGTAGTGTATTGATGCAGGAGCATCGCTCCATGTCAATCAGCCAGCAACCAGCCACGTCAGCGCGCATGCATTCATACACTAAAAGGGAGGCGCAACCTCATTTGAATTTGAAATGAATATAATTTAATATGCTTAGGCTGGTGAGCCATAGAAGCCATGCCTTTGCGCAGGCTATAGATAAGATAGGCATTTAATATGTGTATGGCTGAGATCTACATCCGATTCTGGACTAGACAGCCCTTTGAATGTAATTTATTAGAGTAGGTGAACCTGGAGGGAAGCACTAAGAGCCCCTCAGGTAAAAGAGATTTTGGGATCTCATTTTGAGTAGTAATGGTAGAAGAGAGAAGAGCCAGAGAGAGCTCGAGAACACCTTTGTAAAATACAGGTGATTGCCATTTTTAATATAAACAACAACAATTTTTCCTGCATATGTTATGTCTTATATGCATGACTGTGGGTGTTCATTATATGTTTTGATTGTGTGTTGTTATCATGCCATTACACGGAGTGTGCTTGATTTCAGGTTGAGGGTCTTTGAGGTTTCATGCCAGAAGGGCATGACAGAGTGTTGTAGACTCTGAATACCAGTGCATGAGTGCACTTCTGAACTCTGAGGAGTCAGACAAAGACATGTCGAGGCACAGGACTGAAGTCAACAACTCAGGAAGAAGACTTGTGAGGTTACTGAACACCTCAGGAGGTAAGACTGTGTGGGTGAGAACACACTTGCAGACATAATCGTGGAGGATTCTGCAGAGCTCTGCCAAGTGGGCATTGAGCGTGTGTATAGGGGTGCATGGAGGAAGAAGAACTTTGTAGAGAGTTTGAGAAAGACCAGAATCACTAAGGATTCTGAGAAGCTCTGCCAGGTGGGCATCGAGCAAGTGCATAGGTGTACAAGGAAGGAAGACAGAACTGTTGAACGTTCTGTGGAAGAGAAAACACTCCGCCGGGAGGGCGTCGAGAAGGTGTGCAAGTAGGCACAGGAGAAAAGAACTCTTTGAGTTCTGGAAGTGAAGGAAAGGTCCACTAAGGGAGCTTTCACTGGGTTGTTGAATACCCAGGAGTACTCAAGAAGAGGCTTGAGTAGAAGGATAGCCAGGAGGGCATCCATTTCATTCTCCATCTACGGGGGAAGAAAGGCAAAATCCCCCAAGGGGTTTGAGTACTCGTAGAAGCTCAGGACAGAGAGTGCTTTGCGTGTGAGGACTTCGCAGAGGAGCAGGAGTCAAGAATCCTTTAAGGATTCAAAGGCGAAAGCTCAGGAGGAGAAACAGTCGTCGTCAGATCGATAGGAGAGAACATATTTGGACCGTTGAAGATTCACGTCCAGGGGAGCTCTAGAGGAGGAGCCTACAGCCAGAGGGGACCGATAGCCATCGGATCTCATAGAGAAATCTCGTCAGCCGTTGGATCGGGAGGATTTGCGCATAGTTTAGCCTCTGGAGGAGGAGTGCACAGAAGAACAGGTCTGAGTCTTTAGATCTGAGCAGAGATCTCGACAGCCGTCGAATCTACAGAAGTTACACAGAGGTTAAGTCCTCATAGACAGGAGGAGAAATCCCAGCGAGAGGAGGCATCATCGGGATATTGGCCATCAGGAAATTGGGATTCTCGAGGTCGTGATCATCAGGACATCAATAGTCGTGAAATCCTGACATAATCGGGACCGTCCATTTGAATGAGGATGCGTGGAAATCATTGAGCGACACCGGAGAAAGATCGGTAGGGAGGTTTCATCGGTAAATCGGGATTCGGAGTTTCACGAGTCCCGTGAACATTGTCAGTTGGGATCGCAAAATCGCGATACGCGATTTCCCGATCGTGACAGAGGTGGACCCCAGAGGAGGCAACAGAGGAGGATAGGTGATAGGTCAAAGGTCGAGAGCCGTTGGAGGACCGACATATCGGGAATCGGAAAATTGGTATTCCTGTGGACAAAGGATCGGGGAAGTCCATAGTGGAAACCCCGACGCAGAATCTGAACCGTCCATTCGGTGGGACACGTGTCAAGAGATCCCGAGGAGTCGGGAATCGGAGAATCGGAGTTTTCGAAGATGTGAAACTCGTGCATCGCAGAATCGCGATACGCGATTTCCCGATGGGGAGTCATGGGGGCCATAGCAGGAGATAGAGGAGGACAGGTGGCATTCCACATCGGCTATCAGGATATCGGAGATTCTGGGAGCAAGGAGTTCGTGCATATCGAACTCGCGAACCCCGTAGCCCCGACGGGATAAGGTTGCGGTCACGGGAGTTGGCCATATGAGCGAGAGCTGAGCCGGGAGGGCCAGCGCGTGTAGGAGCACATCGGGGTATCGGAGGATCGGGAATCCTAAGGACTTGCGAATTGTGACATTACAAGTGTCGAAACTCCGATAGGTGCATATGGCTATGGTCATATGAAGGTAGGTCATGTGGACTAGGGCATAGCTGGAAGGGGCTAAGGCCGAGTAGAGAGATCGTCAGGAGTTGGGGATTCGAGAGGTAAGAAACCTTCGACCTTAGAGATAGAGAAATCTCGACACCGAATAATTGGTTTTCCTGTGGGGAAATTGGTCACGGTCCATGCAGAGGCCGAGAAGGTGAAGGAAAGAGACATGTGGACTGGGTTAGTTTTAGCAGAGATTCCATTTGGGGGATCTAAAGAGCCACTTCGGCTCAGCGGAAGGGATTTTGAACGATCCTGAGAGCGGTAGAGCGAGACGGGTGTGGTCGCGAGAATTTCTCTACTGCACCAAGTGGTATCAGAGCAKAATTCTTGTCTGTATATTTCAGGCAAGAGAGGCAGGGGGAAATAAGAKAAGCACTCTAATACAAACATCGAGTGGTATCAGAGMGGGAATCTGTTTGTATATTGTAGACAGAGGAGAAGGAAGAAGACAGAGCACTGGAGGACTCTGTAAGGACTTGGTTGCAGGTAGGCAGCAGTCTATAGACAGTCAGCAGGACTGTAAGATGAAGCTGGAACACTCAGGGATGTTGGGTGATAGCAGCAGATCTGCCAGGGAGGCAGGTAGACACAGCCAGATGGATACCGAAGGCCATAAGCATGTTGAATGGAAGAAGCTAGAGCTGATGAGCGCAACAGAAATGGATAAAGAGCTCGCTGACATAAAGCGAGAGATGGAGGAGCTCGAAATGAAGATGCGGCAGAATAAAAAGCCGAGATGGGTATATGAATGGCCCATGAAGACGCCAAAGGTGAAATGGCCAGTCAGGGAGCTGATGGTCAAGGGACAGCAGAGGTTGTTAAGGAGATGGATGAGGTATGCTGAAAACCTCAGACCCATAGAAGGGGAGGAGATGGTTTACATCTGTGAACTAGAGATTGGAGACATTCTCGGTGAGGAGAATGATCAGAGATCACTGCGGGATCTCATATACTGCTAGGAGGGCAGCGAAGAGTTTCCATATTGCCAGATGGGCAAGGGAACGGAGGATGATTTGGGATCGTCTGAGGATCTCAAGCACTGCCAGTAGGGCAGAAAAGAGGAAGTTCCAGTTTTCCATGAGGGAAACGAGTTGAGATCAGTTGAGGATCTCACAGACTGTCAAGAGGACAGTGAGGAAATTTCACATTTCCAACTGGGAAATGAAAGGATATCACTGAGGTATCTCGAAGACTTCTAGGAGGGCAGCGAAAAAATCGAAGACTTCCAGGAGGGAAAAGATGAAAATGCGAGGCCATCTGAAGGTCTCATGGGCTCGATGAAGAGTTCAATTCAAAAAGGAGTGTTGATGAAGATGGGATCAGTTGATCTCATGGTCTACCAGGGAAGCAGTGGAAGCATCCCATATTTCCATATGGGCAGGGATGAGCAGATGAGTCTCTCTGTGGATCTCATAAACTCAGAAGTGAGTTGGAATCAGCCAGGGGAGCTGACAGAGCAGGTGAGCTTAGGGATGAATCTGGATCAGCAAGTGCAGCTGACATAGGTGAAAGATTAGGATGTTCTTTTGATGATTGGGGGAATACATATATTCCTACCATATGCCCATGAGGAGGAAAAAAATTGTGTTGTAGATGATACAACAACAAAAGATGAGAAGTCAGCTGTGACTGACAAAATAAAATTAGAGATGACGATGACTGTCAAAAGGAAATTAGAGCAGACATTTGAGACTACTCAAGCAGATGAAGGGAAGAATGAGCATTCTGAGGAACAACTCAATGATTTCATCCAGCAAGCTGAGAGCGTTGTAGCATTGGAGCTGACAGCAGAAGAAGAAGCAGAAGCGGAAGAAGAGAATGAGCATTCTGAGGAATGGCTCAACGCATTCAGCGATGAAGCTGAAGAGACTGCAATGTGGGAGTTTGTAGCAGGATCCGAAGAGGAAGAAGTAGACGACATTTGTTTTTCTGATCTGTGGGATCAGATAGAAGCCTTGGAAGAAAGGGTGAGAGTGCAGGGAAGGCACATCCAACAGGTGAAGTTGGAAATAGATGAGGAAGGTGCGGGAGATCATGATGATCTGCTTAATGGCCAGAATTTTTTTCAGCTGAGGAGACTGCAACAACAGAGCCAGCCACTGGAGCAGCTGGATGAAGTAATAGAGGACATCAGGGAGATGATGTTGAAGTCAGCAGACACTGCCATCAGGGAGAGACTGAGCAGAAGAGAAGAAGCAGCAGTAGCAGCGCAGCAGAAGCAGTAGCAGCAGCAGGATGGAGCGGATGGAAAGCTCCAAAGACTTATCTAGGATCCAGGAGGATTTCCAACAGCTACAGGGGAAGCTCATGAGCAGGAGCTCATGATTTTTGCAGCTGTGGAGTATGATGCAAGAGCATCGCTCCATGTTAGCCAGCCAGCAGCTAGCCACGTCAGCGCGCATGCATTCATACGCTAAAAGGGAGGCACAACCTCATTTGAATTTGAAATGAATGTAATTTAATATGCTTAGGCTGGTGAGCCATAGAATCCATGCCTTTGTGCAGGTTGTAGATAAGATAGGCATTTAATATGTGTATGGCTCAGATCTATATTCGATTCTGGACTAGACAGCCCTTTGAATGTAATTTATTAGAGTAGGTGAACCTGGAGGGAAGCACTAAGAGCCCCTCAAGTAAAAGAGATTTTGGGATCTCATTTTGAGTAGTAATGGTAGAAGAGAGAAGAGCCAGAGAGAGCTCGAGAACACCTTTGTCAAATACAGGTGATTGCCATTTTTAATATAAACAGCAGCAGTTTTTCCTGCATATGTTCTGTCTTATATGCATGAATGTGGGTGTTCATTATATGTTGTGATTGTGTGTTGTTATCATGCCATTACAGGGAGTGTGCTTGATTTCAGGTTGAGGGTCTTTGAGGTTTCATGCCAGGAGGGCATGACAGAGTGTTGCAGACTCTGAATACCAGTGCATGAGTGCACTTCTGAACTCTGAGGAGTCAGAAAAAGACATGCCGAGGCACAGGACTGAAGTCAACAACTCAGGAAGAAGACTTGTGAGGTTACTGAACACCTCAGGAGGTAAGACTGTGTGGGTGAGAACACACTTGCAGACAGAATCGTGGAGGATTCTGCAGAGCTCTGCCAAGTGGGCATTGAGCATGTGTATAGGGGTGCACGGAGGAAGAAGAACTCTGTAGAGAGTTTGAGAAAGACCAGAATCACTAAGGATTCTGAGAAGCTCTTCCAGGTGGTCATCGAGCAGGTGCATAGGTTTATAAGCAAGGAAGACAGAACTGTTGAGCGTTCTGTGGAAGAGAAAACACTTCGCCAGGAGGACGTCGAGAAGGTGTGAAAGCAGGCATAGGAGAAAATAACTCTTTGAGTTCTGGAAGTGAAGGAAAGGTCCACTGAGGGAGCTTTCACTGGGTTTCTGAATACCCAGGAGTACTCAAGAAGAGGCTTGAGCAGAAGGATAGCCAGGAGGGCATCCATTTCGTTCTCCATCTGCGGGAGAAGAAAGGAAAAATCCCCCAAGGGGTCTGAGTACTCGTAGAAGCTCAGGACAGAGAGCGCTTTGCACGCGAGGACTTCGCAGAGGAGCAGGAGTCAAGAATCCTTTAAGGATTCAAAGGTGGAAGCTCAGGAGGAGCAACAGCCGTCGTCAGATCGGCAGGAGAGAACATATCTGGACCGTTGAATATTCACGTCCAGGGTATCTCTAGAGGAGGAGCCTACAGCCGGAGGGGACCGATAGCAGTCGGATCTCATAGAGAAATCCTGCCAGTCGTTCGATCGGGAGGAGTTGCGCACAGTTTAGCCTCTGGAGGAGGAGCGCACAGAAGAATAGGTCTGAGTCTTTAGATCTGAGCAGAGATCCCGACAGCCGTCGGATCTGTAGAAGTTACATGGAGGTTAAGTCCTCGTAGACAGGAGGAGAAATCCCGGCGAGAGGAGGCATCATCAGGATATCGGCCATCGGTAAATCGAGATTCTCGAGTTCGTGAGCATCATGATGACATCAATAGTCGTGAAATCCCAACATAATCGGGACCGTCCATTTGAAGGAGGACGCATGGAAATCATCGAGCGACACCGAAGAAATCTCGATAGGGAGGCTTCATCGGTAAATCAGGATTCGGAGTTTCACGAGTCCCGTGAACATTGTCAGTTGGGATCGCGATACGCAATTTACCGATTGTGACGGAGGTGTACCCCAGAGGAGGCGACAAAGGAGGATAGGTGACAGGTCAAAGGTCAGGAGCCGTTGGAGGACCGGCATATTGGGAATCGGCAAATTGGTATTCCCATGGACAAAGGATCAGGGAAGTCCATAGTGGAAACCCCGACGTGGAATCTGAACCGTCCATTCGGTGGGACGGGTGTCAGGAGATCCCGAGGAGTCGGGAATCGGAGAATCGGAGTTTTCGAATATGTGAAACTCGTGCATTGCAGAATCACAATTTGGAGTATTTCCCCCCTAGCAATTGGCGTGTAATAAGGTGCTGCATAGGGTTGCAGTTGGAAATCACAGTAGTCTTGCGTAAAAGGATATAGTGCTTGAAACATTGAACAACTTGGGCAATGTCCAAGGCCAATTTTTCAACATGTAAATACTTGGTTTCGGTAATCGTGAGACTCTGACTCAAATAATAAATAACATGTTCTTCATAAGAATCATCCTCCTGGACTAGAACCATAGCAATGATAGAGTCTGAGGCTGTGAGATATAGGAAATAATCTCGATTGTAATCGGGTGGGAAAAGTAGTGGGGTACGAGTTAAAGTCAGTTTTAAAGCGTCAAAAGATTTGTTGGCAGTGGTATCCCATACAAACTCAGAACCTTTCTTCAGTATTCGAGTAAAGCCAAGAGTTAACTCAACATAGTTTGGGATGAAACGACATAGAAAGTTTGCCTTCCCCTGCAAACTTTGTAGCTGGTGAAGTGAGGAAGGAGGGAGATTGAGAATTACCTCGACCTTCAAAGGATCTACCCTGATCCCTTGACGTGAAACAATAACGCCCAAAAGTCGGTCAGATTCTACGCAAAAAACACATTTGTGGGGATTTAAGCGTATACGCTAAAACCGACATCAAAGGAAAATGGCACGGAGGTGTGTTGGACGATCTACACGGCGTATGGAATGAGCCGGTAAGTCATCGAGATATAGCTGCACAATGTGCTTTATATCATGAAAGTCATAAGACATGTTGAAAATTTGCGCCGACATTCTTTAAACCGAAGGGTAGTTTCCGGTAGGCGAAAGTGTCCCAAGGGCAAATAAAGGCGGTCTTGTGTTGGTCTGCGGGTACGATATTGATTTGATTATATCTGGAGAAACCATCCATCAGAGAGAATATTTCACTTTCGGCACAATTTTCGACGATCTGGTCAACGAAGGGGGTAGGAAAGTTGTCTTTAGGACAAGCTTTATTAATGTCCCTATAATCAACTCACACGTGGATCATACCTTGTTTCTTGTTAACCGGAACAAGATTGGAAACCCAGTCAGTTAGAGCCACAGGGTAAATAAAGCCAGCTTTGAGAAGTTTATCAACTTCAAGCTTGATAGCGGCTGCTTTACGTGGGTGGACCGGACGAAGTCATTGCCAGACGGGTTTAGTGCCCGGGTATGTCTTAATCTCATGTACAACAATGTCGAGGTCAATACCCGACATTTCTTCATATCTCCATGCAAAGACGTCACAAAATTATTGGAAAAGAGACTTGTAGGTAACAACTTCATCATGGGAACACGAAGCTCTGATATGCACATTTTCGACAAATCCAGGTTTGATGGATATGTCAAGGGGGATGGTGGATGAGATATTACTTAAGTTCCCTTCGTAGAAGATATCATGTGTAGACTCAGGAATGGTAGAAATGACGACAATGGTCAATGGGGTTGAGATCCGTTGGTAACTCTCAATGGTGTGTGGTTCTAGGAAGAGAATGGAATGATGATGTCCATCGTCCCAAGGGGTATCTTCCATGGACATAATAGACATAATCATCTCATATGTAGGAAAAATGACGCGCAATGGATCCAGAGATAAATCATCAAGAGAGGGGGTAGAAGGGGTTGTCGATTGAATGGCTTGATAAGCAGATTCGACTGGACTCAAAGGCATTTGGTCGCCATAGTGAAGATGATCACCGGGGTTGGGTACTATCCACGGGTCGTAAGACGCAGGGGTTTCTTGAACAAAGGTGGAAATCATATTGATCAAGGCGACTAATGGATGTGGAACATCGGATGGTGGAATGGGGAAAGTACACATCAAAGAGGAGACTTTAAGAAGACCGACGTCGACATTCTCATATCCAGGGGGTGTTTTTACAATGAAAGGTACGTTGTTGGTACGTGCATCAGAGTTAAAGAAGGCCAATTGGTCCACTGTAATTACTTTTCCTTGATGTGGGAAACGTATAACACGAAAAAGAGTGGACACAACTGCACGCATGGAATTGATCCAGCTACGACCAAGTAGAAGGTTGTAATCGAGAGGAGCATCAAAGACCTCCACCTCAACGTTGACCGTTTTGACTTCTAACGTAATAGGCAACAAAGGGAGGACACCGTAAGGCTTAAAACCAGAGCCATTGAAATCTTTGAGCGTGTTTTGGGATTCAGTTATGGGAGGAGATTCAATGGATTTCTAGTAGGTAATAGACATGACACATGTTGAGGAACCCTCATCAATAATTGTTCTACAAATGTTCTTGTCAGAGACAATAACTTGCATTTGGAATGCGAGTTGAGGGGGTAACCTTGGAATGTGATCTTCCAAGTCAAAAATTATTAAATTTGTATTAGTAGAGTCGATTCCACCAATAGATTTCAACAGTGCCTTCCATTGTGTAGGAAAAATCTTAAGGACTTTGAGGGCTAACATCGCAGATGGTGCTTGGGCTAGATCTTCGACAATACTGTAGTTCTGGGCAACACGTGCATGAGAATTGAAAGAAAGAAGATTTTCGGAAAACACCCTTTGGGGGAGGGCGAAGAACTATATCTGGGCTCAATCATTCGAGATGAAGAGGACCGTTGGCGGGTGGAGTTGTGGGAGATGGTTGGACCAATGAAGGAGGTATTTCATCAACCTTCTCTTTGGAGGAAGAATAATATTTCGCTCGAGTGGTAAGTGTTATGTCATTCTTCTTTGAATCACCTGTACACATTAATACATAGAATGTAGTGGAGGGGGAGGGTTGGTCATGAATGACCAATTGGGCTTGTTGTTGAGAAGGGAAGGGTTGTGACAACATGGCTGAATTAGGTGGTTTCGAGGTCCCTTGAAGGAACTTAGTAACCTCGGCTCATCTTGGACAATCCTTAGTGTAGTGATCATCACCACAGATAAGACAAGGGTATCGGGGTTTGCACTTATCCTTATCATCAATAGGTTGTGTTTTGGTCTTGTTAGATTGTGGATTACTTTTATCCTCCTTGTTCTTACCCTTCCCTTTTTTGTATTTATTCTTTCCGGCGGGGCTAGATTGAATAGAGTTCACCTCAGAAGTCTTGCCGGCGAGAGGGGTAGGAGACAGAGCATTTTGAACATTAGAAGCAATGGATTTGGGGTTGTGGCTAGAGGCTTGTGTGGAATGGGGTTGGGCATGGAAAGTGCCAATCACACTGTCAGCTGCATGAGAAGCAGCAGAAGTAGTTGAAGTAGCAGTAGTAGAAGGACGAGGTGCATCAGGGAGTAAATCGTAAAGAGTACACGTTTGTGAGTAAACGAGATCAAGGTATTGAGCACAACTGATCTCCTGTTCTTTTGTGACAACTCCACTCATGGAGATGTCACGAGCGATGTCATTCATGAATGATTTCGTGAACCACTCTGCCAGTAACTGGTCGGTAAGTTCGAGTTTGATGAGACGTCATCTCCGTCGCCACTCATGAATGTGATCAGAGATATGAGTGGCTTTGGTTTGTTTGAAAGAACTCAAAATTTTGGTTCCCATTTCGTAACAAATCGGTAACTGGTAGTGAGTGAGGAAATCCATAGTGAGGGTGTTGAAGTCAGTGAAGAAGCCTCATGGTAATTCTATATACCACTTCACAGCGGAACCTGTGAGAGTTTGTTGAAAAAGGTGTAAACGAATAGAGTCATCCATCAAAGAGTTGGATGAACACCAAAGGTGAAAAGTCATTACATGATTTTTCGGGTCCTCTCCTGGTTTACCATCGAATTTAGGTATGTCAGATGGTAGTTTGACCGGTATCGTGGGCCATTGAGGAGAGTGACGGATCAGATCATTTAAAATTCTCGATAGATCAGGGAGGTCCAGGGTGGCTAAGAAAGGTAATTGTCTATTCATGTGTGGGTATTGGTGACTTTGGGGAGGGAGCCCCGTAGGTATACCAGTAGGACCATAAGCAGTTTGCGTATAATGCGAAGATCTGGGCAGATTCGATTGTTGGTGTGGCGGCAGGTAATTTATAGGTTTGTATTGGTTGGGGTTGTTCCATTGAACAGGGGCGTGGGGTTGAGTGTTCGAGCCCCAAATAGGATTGGACGTACCTGGATATGGGTGGCCCATACTAGGGGGTATGAAGGAGCTAGCTTGAGGTTGTTGCCCCCCAATCGAGTAAGGATTATTTTGGATAAGATGGTTCCAATACTAGGCAAAGGATGGAGGTATGTTATGTCCATAGGGTGGGGTAGGTGGGGTTTTCCCTCCAATCGGGGGTTGCGTCCCAATTGGGATTTGTCCTACAAAAGGGAATTGGGTTTGGCCTCCTTGGTGAAATTTTCCACCAACAAGAATCTGGTTATTAGGTGTGAAAGATGGGATGGTGCCACTAGGGTCAGTGCCTCCTATAGGGGATGGAAGAGGCCCTCTAAAAGGGGGTCGAGGAAGTGTCGGAATGAAACCAAGAATGAGATGGTGCCCAGAAGGAGTGGAAATGCCAGGAGTCTCAGATGGGATTTATGTAGGAGTGGGAATAGAAGCATTCAATGCATGATATCTGGGGGGAAGTGTTGGGGTGAATCTAGGCGAAAGAAACGTGCCAATGGGAGCTTGGCTAGCCATCATAACCCTGGTGTGAGGACTCGTAGTATCTGGGACCATTGTGTAATGGACTGTTTGTAAGGAAATAGTCAAGACATGGTCGGTTGGCAGAGCGTCTGAACCAGGAAAATAATAGGCAGTAGTAAAAGGTATTTCATCTAGATCGAATGTTTCGGGCGGCTCAGATGTGACAGTGATATCAACACCTGCTTCTAAGCCAAAGAGATCCCTTCTAAAATTGCCATTAGTCCAAAAAGGATCTTGACCCTCAGGTCCTGTGAAAGGTCTGATTGGTAACCCAGAAGACTCAACAACTATTTCTCTGGAAGAATTCACTCAAACAATACGTCTCACAGAGTTGGGAGGAAATCGGAAGTCCTCTCGAGAATTGGTAATTCAGAACCGTACTAAAGAGTTAGTTCTTTCCACTTGTGGCGTGGAAACATCTTGGACTTCACTCTGTTGAGGAGAGCCCTCCAGTGAGTTGGTAGGCAAGCATTGAGAACCTTCCAGATCTTCTGGGGGTAGTCCTTGCATTCTACATGAACGACGTGGAGGGTCAATTTTGATTGAGTTAAAATCTTATGAAAGAAATTCTATGGCCAACTTAAGTGAACAAACAACACATGCTATTAAAATCTAGGAACCAAAACCAAGCAAACAAGACCTTCCAATTCCAAAGTCACTAGTTGGTGATGAAATCCAACATTGCAACATCGAGACAAGAAGGGGTCGGGCGAGGGTGGAAAAGTTACGTTGATGACCTACTTAATGGACTTACACCCTGGTGCAAGATCCAACACATAATCGTGGGTATACCCTCCAAGGAGCCTGAGTGAGTCTGGCCAATGTTGATTCCAAGTACCATGAAGACTTACCCCTCCACAGTCACCTTGTGTAAGACTCTAAGAAGATAGGATACTAAGGTTACCAGAAACAACAATGATGCCTGGGGAAACAATCGACAGTTTGATCCACACGCAAGGGCAGGGTATCTAGCCTGAAATCAGCTTGAGAGGATTCCACTCATCATTGTGGGTATACCTTCAAGAGACCCCCGTAGTACGTGCAATCTCTACACCGAGATCAACAAATCAGGGCGAGTAACTCTATCAATCTCAATGCGACCTCAGTTTTGACCCTTGTGTGAGAATGGCTTCCCAAGACAAAATGTTGCAAATGGAATTTGACACTCCCTATCACAAGATACTATTGTGTGTTTTGTGCTTTGGAGAGTGTGTTTCATTGCCTATTCCAAATCTCTAGCCTAGCTAATGTTGGTGCAAAAGAGCCCTAGAAAAAGTTACTAGTTGAATTTTAAAAATTGCGCGATATTATTAAAGGTTGTTGTTACTCAAGAGGGAGACGGAAATGAAATTGGTGTTGTGTAAGACTTAGACCCAACAGTGCGTAAATAGAAATGAATGATACAAACTTTTGTTCGATGAATTCTATCTACAGCAGGGAGAAAAAGAGTTTTTTTGGAGCAATGCAAACTATGATGTACAATTCTCTTTTCAAATGTAGTACCAAACAATCATGGACAACGTAAATTCACTATTTGTTATCTTTCAATGTTTTAACTCTAATATTTTCTAAATGATTTCTTAAAAGAACAAAAACAAAAAAATCTTTTTAGAAACCAAAAATGAGGATGGAACTAAGAAAAGGTAAGCAACCAATGAGAATACAATACTCAATAAATGCCCAAATCAAATCTTTCAATGGAGATAAAAATGAAAAATCAACAAGAAAAAGTCTGTTCAAATGTATATGGACAAAGAATTTTTCCAAGCAACAAGCAATCTAAAGAAATAATAATCCCAACTTTTAATCCGATCAAAGACTTTTGACCAAACAAGCACTCAGATATCAGAATCCAAGATTATACCCTCGTTGGTAAAAGGTCGAGAAGTACAAACTGGGGAAAATGATTAAGAGTTTTTGATCTCCGAAAACTAATCGGCCGCAAGATTTGAAGTCGAAAAATAGTCAAACACTGGCAAAAGAAGTTCTTCCCAGATGAACAAACAAATATGGGCATCAAAAAGAACAAGAAGACCTGATCCAAAACTTTTACAAATGGGTTTGTAGCCTAGTAGTGGAGTACAGTGTGAGAATGAGGCATTCTCGCAGTCTGTACACTGGCAGGGTGTGAGGAGGTCGCACCAGACTGAACAATGGGGTGCAAGAATGAATGATTCTCGCAGGCTATAAAGAGGTACAGTGTGAGAAGGGTTGTAAATTATGAAAATTTGGAAATAAGGGACAAAACTTTTGAGTGAACCTCTAGATTCAGAGAGTCTATAAGGGTCTCCTATAGACTCAGAGACTGGTTGAAAATGAAACAGGTAGACCAAGAGAAAATGGCCAACAAAAGACAACAAAAATGAGTTGTATCCCCAGTGGAGTCGCCAATTTTGTTATTGGATAAATCGCTATATGCAGACACTAACAGATCTCCCTAGATCCACCTGGATCTAGAACAAAACAGGACAGGACATGACTCTTTCCCTAAGTTGTAATCATCGAATATACTACCAAGAAGGAATTAGTGGCATACCTTTATATCACTTCTGTTACACGGCAAAATTGCTCAGCTGGATAAGTGTCGCATTGTCCCTCTCAATTGTCATAAGTGTCGCATTGTCCCTCTCAACTTTCGCAAGTGTCACAAGTTGGTCAGTAGTGTCGCAAAGGATGTTCAGACATACTGTCATGATAACGACACTAAGGAGACACTTATAATATCTCACATGACTGTTTTGAATGAGGAGAACTGATCTACTGAAGTCAAACAACCTTTTGCCATCTGAAAGCACCCAAAAAACTGAGTTTTGGAGAGGAGCGCTCCCCCTTAAACTATCTCGGAGCGCTGGCACTCCCCAATACACTGTCAGGGAGCGTTATAACGCTCTCCTGGCCCTTTTGAGGGAGCGCTATAGATTTTGAGAGCATTGGTGCCCCCTAAAGATTACTAGGGAGCGCTACAACGCTCTGATGGCCCTTTTGAGGGAGCGCTACCTATTATGGGCGGTTGTTAAGATGTTGAGATGAATGGGGGAAGCATCTTTTCATTCGTGGAAAGCAGTTGGATTCGAATCCCTAGTCCAGCCATGATCCTAGGGCAGATCCTCAACTGAAGGAGGCAAATCCTCAACTTCCCCAAGGATATCTCAAGTGGTTGAAGCCTCTCCAAGGCTATATAAGAAAGATTTCTAATGGTGAAAGGGGGCATAATAGAGAAGGTCAAACTTATGATCCCATAAGTAGGACTGCAAATTGGAGAATGATACCAAACTAATGATCTCATAGGTGAGGACTGCAGAATTGAAGAATCACACCAAACTTATGATCTCATAGGTGGTGCGGGGGGGAAGAACTGAACATATGAAACTTATGATCTTGGAGGAAACTGACAGCCAGCCAAAAGAGAAGTGATCAGTGAAGCTGTTGTTATCCAGGTTGTGG
>SNQJ01S0001907.1:128100-144933 GCA_010110895.2 Picea sitchensis | reverse complement strand
GATATCTGAATCACATTTTGAAAATTTGGTAGGCTGGAATGATGCATAGGTAAGGGATGATGTATCCTTTCGCTTTGAATCCTTGAATAGATGAAATGACCTGGACTGTTAGTATACTTGATTTTTGAAAAAGGTAATGTACACGAAAAACTAACAATTGTTTTGTTGTGTAAAGAATGAAATTGCAAGGAGGAAAGGGTCTTGGATATGGCAGTGTTGTAAGTCCATAAGGAAGACTGATTGCCTGCTGAGCCAAACTGTAAGGAATGGTATTTCCTTTTTGCGAAAGCAATTTAATTGTTAAGTATGCACAATTCTGAAATTGTTGTGACGATGTTGTAAAGGTGCAATAAAATGTATATGCATGGAAAAGCTAACAAGTTGTTTGGTCGATTGAATTTGAAAGTGCAGGAAGCAAATGGGTTGTGGATATGGAAGCATTGTAAGCCCATAAGGAAGGCCAATTGCCTGTTGAGCCAAACCATTATGGGAAGGAAAGTCCCATAATTATGAATCTAGTTCCTGTGCGAAACAAATATGAAAACAAATCGTGAGATTGGAAAATCGGTGGGTGACATATTTGCAATAAAATTCTGAAAGTTAGAATTTATAATGATGTCTCAGGAATTTTGTATACCTGTGATACAGGTGAGAAGAAAAGACATGTCCAAAAAGGAAAAATGAGGGTTTTCAAAGTTGAAGATGATGAACATGGCTACTACTGAGCCATGAAAACCCCGTGATAAGCCATGATCGCCTGAAAATTATTGTGTTGAGGTAGCACAATCTGGAGGTACGCCTCGACAGAGCAAGTCTGAGGGACACCTCGACTATAAGACTCGATAGAGTCTCTAAAATTTTCCTGTGCGAGAAAACCTTGGCAGGGAAAGATGGATTGCTCGAGAGACTGTATAGAAGTGAAGGGGATGCCTAATCCTGGGCCTGGAGGGTGAGTGACCGCAAGGAAGAGGAGACCTTAATAGTTCTTGTAAACTATTGGGATCATGCACACAGTGGGTAGTTTCCTGTGCGGAAAAACCTTGGAAAGGAAGATGAAATCATGATAGCTCTTGTGAACTATTGAATTGGAATCATGCACCCAATGGGTACGTCAAGGAAAGCGATGAGCATGGATAACAAAACTACCATGTGGATACAGATCCACAAACTACACATATAAGTATTGTACTAAGATTATGAAATTTTCCTTTCGAATTTTGAACAACAGTAAGATGTTTTCGCACAAAATTGTGATTAATGGCTTGTTGTTCAAGAATTATTGAAGATAGATGACGAAGACTAAGATCCTGAAAGAGGACCTGATCGAGGACGAAGATCAAGACTTCTGAAGTGGCTGAATGAGAAAGGCGTGACAGGTGTTTTTGAGAAAGAACACCGAGGACGGTGTTCCTTTAAGGGGGAGGGAATTGTAACACCCTATTTCCCCCAATTTGTAATTAATCATAAAATAGGAACTTCCATGCTAATGCATGGGGAAAATGTAAATGTATTATTGTTTGAGTTGCCAATAACTGACTGTGGAGGTGAAGCCTTGAAATAACTGTCCATGATATCACTAGAGGAAGAATGTGAAAACTATACAAGAGGGTTCATATATCAAATAACCCCAAATCTCCCTTGATAAGGATGACAAACCTCCTTCGAATCCCAAGGAAAGATATCATCTAATGAAGAAAGGACTGGTGGTTGAACAATCAACCACCCCCATGAATGGAAACATGGGATGTCTTCCCGAAGTACCACAGGGACCTGCAGACCTGAGCTTCCTTCTAATAGAAGGAATAGGATAGGTCGGCAAACCTTCCAAGGTAAGAGGGATACACACGGGAGAGGAGACACCAGACAAATAGAGCATAAGCTCGCAAGGGAGATGCGCAGAGCTCTCCAGTGAGTCACGAACTAAAGACCGTGAGCTTGATGCCAAGGAGCATCTGAGAAACCTCACCAAGGCCATAACCGAGAGAGAGAAATCTCTGACTTACAGAGAACATGACCCAAACAAAAGCGAAAATGGAGGAAGAACCCTCGAGAAGTGTGAGAATTCCCTGTTGATATCATGGCTTGGCACGGGGGTGGCCAGAGTGCTAAGAATGAATGCCTCTGTGCCTATGGTTGGGTGGAAGGAAGAACACCCACAGTTAGTTGGTTGGCGGCAACCTGTAATAGATAAGTGATCTCCTACCCTGTGTAATTTATCTGTAACTGTGTATGAATTGGCTATACTATGTATGTTGCAAGAATTGTGCATGACTTCTTAATGGATATACTGTATTCCTTTTATCACTGCTTGGTTGTATAATTAGGCCAGTAAGAAATCATATGGTTAGGATATGTTTTATACTCGTAAATACTTGTGTCCTGTGGTGGCATAAGCCCAAGTCACGAACTGTCTATTCATCGATCGTGAACACAGTTTCATGTACGCATGTAAACCTTCCTAATCATTTTGAGTCCCTTGGAGGACGAAGCCTGTTAAGCCTATAAGAAGAGCACAAGGCTCTTAAGTCCTTCATATCTGACTAATCTCAGGAGGGATAACACTTGCAGAGTGTTCCTTAAACCAAGGTGGATTGCAGAGGAAGGGACAAAGGTTCGAAACCTTTGGAGACCGAAATTATTCAAGGACTGGAAGCAACGAAGGATCCAGAGGAAAAACGGTCGATATTGGAGGAATGCATAGACAAGGACAGACAACCGTCAGATCTACAGAAGTAGTGATAACCTTAACACTTCATGCCCAAAGGAGGATTTCTACGTTCGGGGAAACAAAGGTAGAGATCCCTTCGAATGCACAATACATGAAATCCCGACGAGAAGTTAGACCGTCAGTTATCAAGTTGGACACGTGTCGACCGATGGAAGAACCAAAGGAGGGACGCATGGCAATGGGGCATCATTTCGCTGACTCGCGATTGGGAGTGTTCAAAGGGAAAGATGACACCAACTCACAATACGCGAAATAACAACGTGATCATGGTCGTTGACCCAGGAGTGGTCTGGACCGTCGATCATCTAGAGGGATATTTTGGCATTTTGGGAGTCGAGGGTTCGAAGGAAGAACCTTACAATGTGCGAGTCACCAAATCCCAAACTCTTCAAAGATGAAATCAAGCCGTTCATTGTAGAGGAAGCATGGCGAGAGCTCAACATTTCACTGATTCATAGAGAAAGAAGGTCAAAGAACATACTGTTCAAACTAGCGATGTGTGAAGTTGCGATTTGATCATAACCATCCATCAAGGAGGGCACATGGTGAAAGCTCATCATTTCTCTTACTCGTGAATCGAAGGAGTCAATGAGCAAGGTTTTAAGGACTCGCGATATGCGAGATTGCGAAAGGATCCAGACCGTTGGATCCAAGCCACGGGAGAACCATTGGATCAGAACCTCCGCGTGGTATCGTGTATCAGGGGTTCAAAGGTTGAAATAATTTATTTTCGACTGCAGAAGTCGCGAAGTGCCGAGCATTGAGGGCTCGTGAAAACACATGGCACATCCATTAGGTGGGGACCGCGTGGTTGACAGGTGGTGGACACATGTCTCCTGGGAAAGAGTCAACCCATTGTTGACCTTTTGCATTTTTTGGGATTCGCAAAGGAGGAGCACGATTATATGTATCAGGCGCTAGTGAGGAGGGAGACATACCCATATCGCATTTCGGGTATCGACGTTTGGAGAAAGAGGAGTCAAGAGCCTTGACTCTCCAACTCGCGAGTTGCAAAAGGCGCTTTTGCTAAGGCCAGGTTGTGGTCGCTTGGAGGAGGATAAGGGAAGGGATGGTTTGCGCTAGGCCCCGTAGAAATTCAAGTATTCTATCCCTTAAAGAAAAGACAAAAAAAAAAAAATAGTTTCTGTAGTGGGTGTGTGACATACAACCATTAGGGTTGCATAACCCTAGCTGCTAACTCTCTCCTAACTCCTAAACTAACCCTAGAATAGTTCTTAAATTTTGCTCACTAAATCTACTAACTAGGGCGCATATTTTGGACTAATTGTTGGAATCTTTTGATGGTATAAATTTATGATATAAGTGATTTAAAGATACATCCATAAGGATGCAATTTTCTGCAGAAAATACATGTTTACAACAATCATCTTCACTTGCCTCTTAAGTGCCATTTTTCAACCCATATTTATTGCTAATTTGATTAACTAGTTTAGATATTTATATGTTGATTCAGATGCTTCATTTGCTGATATAAACTGTCATCTAATTATGCAAATTAGGGACAACAAACTTAATTTTTTTATCCATACTAACATATATCATTGCAAGGTGTCTTTCTTTGTGTCTCGGGAAGGTACAATAATCCGGAGAAGTACTACACCTTTGGGGCAACAATCACTTGACTTACAAGGAATACCTTTCCACATCTCACTCCACTTAGATCTAAATTACAGAGTTTCACTTTAATATCCATCCATATACATCTCATTCCCCCTAGGGTCACTGAGATTGCCTCCCTAGAGTGACCTAGTCACCCTTGAAGTGTGGGACCTACATCGAGGTCACAATAGGTGTAGAATTTCCTAGTTTTAGCACAAGCTTTTGTGGTTGGGCCAGGATTTTCCCAACCTAAAATGTGTGCTATAAGAGGGATCATCACCAATATTGCACATTTGCATTGGGATCATCACTAGTAAGGTGCATTCCACATGTATGAGTGATCTCATCCTCATTTCACTCTAGTTTGGATAGTTAACTCACGAACACATGGCTATTTAACTAGGAATAGGTGGCAGTTGACTCCAGTGAATGCTAGTGTGTGTCACATCTCTCTAGAAAAAATCTAATGCACATTATCTTGGATAATGTGGCTACTTAGTTGTGTCATATAGAGTATATCACTTGTATTGTAACATTCTCTTACTTATATAATAGAAATTATTTCATTCTTTTCTTCATTTTTTGTCTCCTCTCTTCATCCACCATAGACAGATGTGTATGCTTCGTTGCTATCTATATATTTTGTTTATGTATTTCAGAAACTCAACATGGTATCAGATCTCACTAGCTGCTAGAAAGGATCATCACCAACACTCTTTTGCAAGTATCAAAGACGGAACAAAACAATAGGAAAGATGTAATTTCCCACATCTGCAATTCTAACACCATATAACTACTTCAACTAGAAGCCAAGAATTATACACCTACTTAGGGGTAGAGGATTGTATCAGATAAACATGGACATAGAAGAAGAACCCACCTCAACAGTGGAAAAATCCAAGTACTTCAACCACATGGACGAGGCTCACGGTCTCCTATGCATGTCTATTTCTCCCAACCTATGGTTTCACATTGATGCATGCAAAACACCAAATGAGATATGGACCATCTTGGTTGGTCTCATTGGAAAGAAGGATGAAATGAGAGGCCTTTTTCTTGAAGTAAAATTGAACTCCTTGGACCCGAAGAACTTTGACAATGTCCAAAATTTATTCACCAAACTTAAATATCTCCTTCATGAATTGACAAATTGTGGTATCGAAAAATCCAAACAAGAAAAACAAATGGTTCTTGTTATCATGGAAAAAATTGGACTGGATTTTAGTGTATTTGTCTCCACATTTCATTCTACCAGATTCACTGCAGGAGTAACCTAGACCATGCCTTCATTTTCACAGTTCATTGAGGCTTTGAAATAGGATTAGGATAAGCTCATTCAGATGGGCATAATCAAGGCCCAAAGGCACGGGCACTTGTTATGCATGATGGGAACAACTCTCAAAATTATAAATCCAAATAAAAAGGCAAAGGAAAGGTGCATGCAAATCCAAAGAAGGAAGGGTACTCCAAACCCTTCAATGATTCCTCAGGTTCCAAAGGTGGACAAGCAAGCAAGGGAAGAAGTGTGGTTACTACAATTGCAGGAACCATCCAGAATCTGCATGCATGAAGAAGAAAATAGATCTTATGGTTCAAATACTTCAGAATAAAAACCTTAGAGACTTCATTCTTGAGGCTTCCAAGAAGAAGTCAAAATATCAAGACCCTAAGAAAGGTAATTCTCATGCATTAGTAGATATTCATTATTCTCTTAACACATGGATTGTATATTTAGGTGCTTCCCATCACATGGAAAATACAAAGGATACTATGTATTCTGTAATTGCATGCACATGGCATCCTATCCTCATGGAGGATGACTCTCCAATCAAGGTCACCGGAAAAGGGAGAGTGGAACTAGACCATGGAAGCTTTGAGAACATCCTGCATATTCCTCAACTTTCCATGAATTTGTTCTTGGTGTATCATATTACACACTAATGATCAATAAAAAAAGGTGGAGTTCACACCAAAATCTATGTCCATATTCGACATGCAAGACAACTCCAAAATTGTTGTCGTGGAGGTAAATCATAAATATTAGTTATACACTTTCACTAAGTCTATTGAACCTGATTCCTATGTACTTCTTACACATGCTGATGACAATAGTATATTATGGCACGAGAGGTTTGGTCACATGAACTTCAGGTACATGTAACAACTTAGTAAGAAGGGGATGGTCACCAAGTTACCTGATATCCATTTTTCTGAAGGGTCTATGAAGGATGTGTCCTTGGCAAGCATCCTCAAGAGAAGTTCGAGAAGGGGACGACTCACAAGGCCTCTTTTCCATTGGATATAATTCATAGTTATATCATGGGTCCATTCCCACATCCATCCATCAACAAGGAAAGGTACATGCTTACATTTTTGGATGATTACTCATGTTATACTTGGTTATCTTTTCTCAGGAAAAAGTCTGAGGTCTTTGAGAATCTCAAAGAGTTCAAAGCACTTTTTGAGACTCAATCAGGGAGAAAGATCAAATCCCTTTGTACAGATAATGGGGGGGAGTATGTAAACATAAATGTTCAAAATATTTGTCTTGAGGCTGGGATACAGTTGCAACACATAGTGCCATAGACTCTACAACAAAATGGGGTTGTTGAGCAGAAAAATAGATCTCTCAAAGAGATGATTAGTTGCATGCCACATTCAAAGGCACTTCCTCCCAAGCTTTGGGCCAAGGAACTTAACTATGCCAATCACATTCGGAACAAATCCCCTCACATATCTGTTAAGGATAGGATTGCTTTCAAGACCTGGAGCGACAACAAACTAGAAGTCACCCACTTCCACATATTTGGATCACAAGCATGGGACTGCATTCCCTCTGAAAAGAGGAAAGCATTAGATACGCAGAGCCACCCATGCATCTTTGTTGGTTATCTTGACGGTGTGAAGGGATACATATTACTTGATCCCTCTATAGACCATCTCATCATTGAGCATGGTGTCTGTTGAGTTGAGAAAAAAGTATAATATCCTCCTTATCACCATGGTTTATGATATAATCTTGATTGACTTTTCTATTAATTAAAAATAATTAGGAAAGAAAATGATTAAAAAGGCTTCTATAAATATTATTGAGTGATATTAGATAATTTCTGAATTTCGGTTTGAATTGTTTGATTTTATTGCAGGAATGGACAAATATTGTTAAACTCAAGATAGCTAAGAAGATTATGAAGATGCGTAGACTATTGGAGGTCGAAGAAATTAGGAACAAAGCAGTTTTGAGGAAGATTGATTCTCTATTTTGTAATATTTATAAATAGTAAAATCAATCCTACAGAACTCTTGATCCTCAGGATAGCTTAATTTACCCATATCATTGTAATATATAGAGGGTGATGAACCATAGAGAAACATCCAAAAAACATTATCCAAGCATTCGGATCTCTAAATTGCTATGTACAAGCAGTCTATTGTAAATGTTTTACCAGTTATGAAGTTAATGGAAGCCTTGAGAATTTTTACCATCTTTTCATACTGAGTTTCTAGCAGCAATACTTCTGAAGACCGTGGGCCCAATTGGAAGGAGTTATTGTCTCAATCTGTAATCGTATCAATTTGGTTTCAGTTCTATGATTTAAATCTCTTTGCAACAGATAAGATAATTGCGTGAGTGTGTTGATGCTTATAAATTGGTTATGCTACTTTATAGAGGATAGATGTTTCATTAGGTTATCGATTGATGTTCCATTTCCCATTGTTGTAGTTTATTGCTTGAAATTTCCTCTCATTTTCACACGCGTTGTTCCTTTTATTAAATTTACAGTTGTTGTTCCTTTCGCTTAAATCTACATTTGCTTTTCCTTTTCAATTCTACAGTACTTAGTTGTTCTTTTCTAGCAGGTTAGATAATCATTAATAGACTGGTTTATTAAGTATTTTCATAGATTAAATTATTGTTTCTTAGTTAGATGAATTTAGCAAACTAGTTAATGCCTTTAATTCACAACATGTTATTAATCAAATTATGATTATGTTGAGTAAGATCTTAGTTTCAGAGTTTTTAATGAATGTGTGAGGAACTTGATTATTGATAAACTCATATTTGCTTTAACTACACGATTTTAACCTCTAAAACTATCTGCATAGACTTTGTTGATATTCTTGAAAGAAAAGACGAATCCACAGTTGATAAATTAATGTTAAACTAAGGTTGTTTTTAGGACATCTTTAGAGCCCAACATTTTGGCGTCGTTGTCGGGGAGAATTTCAAAGATAGCATAGGTTGTGTCTCTGGAGGATGAGGTATTGAAAATGGAAGGTAAGAACCTACGTAGGCAACAAGTAAAATGATTTTTCCAACACCTACCTCTAGTGAATGCATAAGAGGTTGTATAGGTACTTAGAATTTTGTGTGAGTGTGTATGACTAAGAAGAAAGAACCTGAAAAACAAAATCCCCCACCAAAAACTACAAAATCCCAGGGCTCGGTGCCCCCTGGAAGGAGAACTTATATAGACGAAATTATCTGAAAAGTTGAATCTCAAGCTTCGGTTGGACCTCGAAAAGGATCCACCCGAATCCCTCAAGCAGCAAATTCACCAACTGAAACTCATGATGAGGTTCATAGAGGAACTGAAGGGACTGAACAAAGATTCCAAAATACACATACCCCACCTCTCAGTCCTTTAGACAAGGGAAATTCATGTAATTTGAAAGAAGGAGAAGGGGAGACTAGTGGAGTTGCTGAGGCAAACCCACCATCACCTAAACCTGAATCTCATGTTATTCTAATAGGAGAAGGAACACCTGAAATTCCAGATATAGGTAGCGTGATTAAATCTCCTAAGGGACCAAATAATCAACCATCTCAAATAGAACACCCAGACCAAGAAATCCCTGAAGGCTACTCGAATATCTTCGACCAAATGGCACAAAAATATCCACCACGGCCACAGACTTCCACCTTGGAATATCCTATAGTCAATCTGGTTGTTCATGCCCCAATGAAAGCCATTCCATTAAAAAAACTTCCAACCTTTCATGGATTGATCTCAAAGGACCCTAATGCATTCTTATTTGAATTTGATGTCCCATGTAGAGGTTATGACTACACCTCTGAAGCCAAGAAACCGAAGCTATTCACTTCCACTTTAAAAGGAGCATCTTTACGATGGTTTATGGGATTAGGAGGAGGAACTGTAAATTCCTGGGATGAAATGAAAAAAGCCTTCCTCACGAAATATCAAGATTATTGTAGAACCAGGGATCTAAAAGATGAAATCTTTCAAATGACTGCAAAAGAAAATGAGACACTAGAAGAATATGTTGAAAGGTTTCAGTATAACTTGCAAAGATCACCTTACAGTACACTACCAGGTGAGGTACTTAAAGCCACTCTGATAAAAGGTATGAAGAATGAATGGGTAGAAACATTGAATTTAATTGGAAAAGGTGATATTTATCAAGAAACTTATGATAACATTATCCAATTGTGCATCAGGTGTTCACGTGAAAGTACACGAACCAGGTCGGGAATCTGGGATCCCCTAACCAAAAATAGCAACATTACTAGTGGGGGTGTCACCCGAGCAGAAGTTGGTAATCTTTTAGAAAATTTCAAAACTGACATTTTGAGTACTATGACTACACAATTGGATGTTTTGCAGGCTAAACAGAAACAAGAAGAAGAAGAATAGTCCTTGGCCATATTTTTCCACCGATGCAGAAAGAAACATGGTCTAAGGGAATGTCCTTTGGATGTGGTTTGGTTTTGCGCCATCTGTGCCAAAGACCATGCGACAGAGAAATGTCCATCGCTCCCAGGAATAAAAGTTGTCTTTAAAGAAGAGGAAGAGGAAACATAACCGATATATATGATGGCTCAATGTCGCCAATGGCAGGCTCGTCCCCCAGGTACGCTACAATATCCTTCCTCATTATTTTTTGGGCAGTACGGTCAGCAGCATAATTCTGGAAACACATGGGAGGGCCAACCATTTACTAATCGCACTTGGCAGTCCCAGCAATATCCTAGTGCACCCTGGCCAAATCAACCAGCTGCAAATCCCACCTGGCCAAATCAACCAGTTGCAAATCCTACCTGGCCTAACTCACAATACCCTACCCCATCTTGGAATAATTCAAATAATAACCCCTATCCTTCACAGTGGACTAACACAGCTACCTAAGCCCCCAATTGGAATCAAAATTGGAAGCGCTCCATGGGGATGATCAATCAACCCATGGGGATGGCTCCTCAAGCTCAACCCACTTTACAAGCTCCACTTCAATTACCCCAGAACCCTCAACCTCAAATGCACCCTCAATTACCATCTCAACCCAACCCAAATCCTAATAATAGACCAGCCTAGCTTGTGCAAATTATTCAGAATTTGGATGGGGAAATGAACTTTGTAGGGTGAAACAAACTTCGGTTGAGGTCGGGGCGCATAATTTATCCTGGATAAAGTAACATTCACCAAGAGAAGGAGAATGAAAATAGTATACAACCAGCAATAACACCCTCAACTGTGGTCATAACGGAAGAAGAAGAGCAAGGGGGAAACACAGTCGAGCAACAGAATCCTGATGAGGACGCAATTCCTCCTCCCCCATTCCCCAAGAGGATAATGATAGAAAATCCAGTTGTATATCCTAAATTTGATATTGTAGGGGAACTAAAGAATCTATATGTTAAGATCCCACTCCTACATGCTATGCAAGATATTCCTATATATGCAAAAACGAACAAAGAATTATGTGGAAAGAATCCTATCAGAAAAGTTAAGAATCCATCAATTGTTCACGTGGTAGGATCCTTGTCTGATCTTATTCTAGGTAAGCATGAGTTGGTCAAGTATACAGAGCCAGGGAATCTCGTGGTAACAGTTCAGATACAAGGTTGTTTGTTTCCAAATACACTAGAGGATTTGGGGGCATCCATTAATATTCTGACCATTGAGACATGTAATGTCCTGGGTATCACCTCCTCTGAACCTACTTCAATTATGTTACAATTGGCTGATAGATCAATGGTTAAATCGGTTGGCACATTACAAGATATAGCAATTTCGGTCGAATATTGGGAATACCCAGCTGATTTCCTAGTTATCAACCCAATAATTAGACTTGATGGAAACCCATTGATATTGGGAATACCATGGCTCGCAACAGCATATGCATACATAGGATGTGTCATAGGCAACATGCCAATTGCTAGAGGAAATGCTACAAAGAACCTCATCCTATATCCTCCATCTAAACCGTGTCTGCTTATCATACATCAACAGTTTCCACCACCTATATATCCAGAAAAGAATCTATGATCTCCTCTCACACTGGAAGAAGCTCCCAGACTCAAGAACCAACTAGAAGATGATGTGATCAGTAGCTTCATTAATAACCCAACCATTCTAAGCAACCCAACATGTCAAATGCTAAATAAAAAATTATATAATGAAGCATAGGGAGATCCTTTGGAAGAATTGATGGAGAAACAGATTTCCACTACTATTTTTCATAACTCATATTAGTTG
Source organism: Picea sitchensis (assembly GCA_010110895.2). Lineage (NCBI taxonomy): Eukaryota > Viridiplantae > Streptophyta > Pinopsida > Pinales > Pinaceae > Picea > Picea sitchensis. Next base: position 133,089 of record SNQJ01S0001907.1, on the reverse strand, counting down.
AAATTGCACCAGGGAGGTTTCTGAATATTAATGTTAATTTGAATGAGAAACAACAACAAAAACTGATTCAGATCCTTTATAGGAATCAGTAGGATTTTCTTGGGAGTATCCTGACATGAAGGGAATTGATCCCCAACTCTATACACATAATATATATATTGAGAAATATGTCCGACCCATCCGACAGCCCCAACGAAGATTGAACCCCCATCTCAGGGATGTTGTTAAGAAGAGTTACAGAAATTGTTGGATGTAGATTTCATATATCCTATTTTAGACAATCGGTGGGTCTCTCCACTAGTAATCGTCCCCAAGAAGAATGGGAAATGGAAGATCTATGTAGACTACGGAGAACTCAATAAAGATACCCAGAAAGACCACTTCCCCCTACATTTTATTGACCAAGTCCTTGATACTTTAGCAGGGAAGCAGTTTTTTCCTTCCTAGATGGATTTAGTGGTTATAATCAAATCTAGATTGCTCCAGAAGACCAAGATAGAACTACATTTACATGTCCCTGGTCTACCTTCGCATATAGGGTATTTCCCTTTGGATTATGTAATGCTCCAGCCACATTCCAAAGATCCATTTTGAGCATATTTTCTGATTTGATTAATGAAGGACTTGAAGTTTACATGGATGATTTCACCCCTTACGACACTGATTTTGATCAAGATCTAAGTAATCTGGAGAAGGTACTAGAACGATGCATTGCTACCAGGCTATGTTTGAGTCATGGGAAATGTCGTATGATAATGACTGAAGGCATGGTACTTGGACACTATGTTTTTGCAGATGGAATCAAGAGGTGATCCTTAATCTACCTACACCTCGTACACAAACTGAGGTATGCAGTTTCCTTGGCTGTGCAGGATATTATCATATATTCATTGAAAAAATTTCAAGAACAACTCCACCTTTACATGCTTTAACTGGTAATGTGGAATTTCAGTGGTCTGATAAGTGTGATGTTGCATTTGCATAACTTAAAAGGTTGGTCTCAACAACGCTGGTGCTAAGAGGACCAAACTTGAACTGCCATTTCATATTTCTACAGATGCATCAAATATCGCCATAGGCGTTCTCCTTGGATAGGAAGAAGACAAGAAACCTTATGCTATTTATTTTATTAGCAAAAATCTTACTCCCACTGAATTAAATTATACACTAACAGAAAAAGAATTTTTAGCCGTTATACATGCTATTAATAAATTTCGCCACTATATAACAGGCTATCCAATTATTATGTATACTAATCATTATGTTATTAAATATTTAGCTAACAAATTGATTAATAATGGATGGGTTACTTAGTGGTTATTGCTATTATAGGAATTCAACATCACCATCAAGGATCAGCCCAGAAGAGAGAATCTCGTTGCAGATTTCTTGTCTTGCGTGCCCAAAACAAATGACTCTTTGACAGTTGAAGACCAATTTCCATAGGAACAAGTATTCGCTGTCACTATTCGTTGTCACTATTAAGACACTGTGGTATGTTGATGTGCCGAATTATCTGGCAGCTGGGAAACTACCAACACGCTGTTGAAGGAAATTCTCCCTGCGGATAGGTAGATCTCCTCTTGAGAGCTAGACTCTTAACTCTTAAGACAGAAGATGCTTATCATGGTCACTGACCTCCTTTTAGATATATATAAACTAATGTATGAGGAGGAAGGATAAAAGAAGTACCTTTTTACCGAAGTTTGTCCTTGCACGGTTCAATTTGAGCTCCAATCTTGAACTCTTCGATAAGCCATGTAGACAAACACAGATACAACCAACTTCCTACTCTACTGAGATTAGTTTGAAATAGATCTATCTATTAGAGATAAGTTCATGTGAGATTAAGCATAAAATAGAAATAAACAGGCCAAGCATATTATATTTATGAGAACAACAACGAAGGTAACTTACAACCGTAGATGCAGCAACTTCGTCAAGTCCTCCTTGTCTAACCCTTGCTCAAAAGACCCACAATCAGAGTGACAATAACTTCATTGATTATTCTCCTCCACTTCACTGTGTGTTTCCTATGAGATCATAGGTTTCATGCCTCCAATTATTCCCCATCCACCATTAGAGGGCCTTCTTATATAGGTTTAGAGAGGCCCAACCACTTGAGATATCTTTGGGGTAAGTTGAGTATTTTCCTCCTTTAGTTAGGTATCTTCCCTAAGATCATGGCTTGACTAAGGATTCGAATCCAACTGCCTTCAAAGATTGAAGGGATCTTTCCCTCATTCTTCTCAACAAACCAACTGTTTCCTAGAATAGGTAGCGCTCCTCCAAAAGGGTAGTCAGAGCGTTATAACGCTCCCTAGTAATGTATAGGGGGGGCACCAGCACTCCTAAGAGCAGCAACGCTCCACCAAAATGGCAGACATAGTGTTATAACGCTCCCATATAGTCTATAGGGGAGCACCAGCACTCCTGACAGAGGTATAGGGGAGCGTTCTCCTCTAAAAACTCAATTTTAGTGGTTCTTTCAAATGGAAAGAGGTTCATAAACCCAGTTAACCATTCCTCTTCTTCCAAATCAAATGTTTGAGGTGTTTCAAGTGTCTTTCTGATGTCATTATAGGTACGACATAGGCATTATGGCAGTATGCTTTTTCTGACATTTTCGACACTTGCGACCAAAATGCGACACTTGTGACACTTGTAATGATGACACTTGCGACACTATCGAAGTGAGTAATTTTGATGTGTAACACACACCTATCATCAAGGGAAAGGAAATTGATCGTCCAACGTAGTGCATGGTTCACCTGTATTGGCGGATATATTTTCCACACAGGGGCTGACCTCCATATCCGAAGATGTGTAAGAGATGATGAAATTTACGATGTATTGAAGGCGGGTCATGATGAAGCCTATGGCGAACATTTTTTAGACCATAGAACTGCACATAAGATTTTACAGATGGGCAATTATTGGCCCTCAATATTCAAAGACACAAAGAAATATGTCTAGACCTGTGACAGTTGTCAGAGGACAGGTCGGTCAGGCCAAGCTGATGAAATTCCCTACAAGCACAAGTGGTGGAAGAACCTTTTAAGATATGTGCACTGGAATTTGTTGGCCCCTTCAACCCAAAATCAAACCAGAAGGCCTATATACTAGTTGCAATAGACTATATGACCAAATGGGTAGAGGCAGTAGCCTTTCCAAATGCAACGGAGGAAGCAGTCATTAAGTTTCTCTTAGAATTATTTGTATGCTATGGATTACCCATGAAACTAATCATTGAAAAGGGGTTGCAATTTTCAGCCCATAAAATCACGACCACCCTGTGCAATTATCATATTAAACACAGAGCTACTTCCCCCTACCACTCACAGGAAAATGAACAAGTAGAAAGTACCAATATAGTCTTGGAGGCAATTTTGACAAAAAGAGTCTCAACAAACCATCAGAATTGGGCAGCCGATATTCCAAATGCCATATGGGCCTATCGCACGACATGGCGTAACACTACTGTCTACTCTCCTTATCATCTAGTCTATGGCAAAGAACCCATCTATCCAATTGAATTTGAGGTCAAGACTCTAAGGATGGCCCGGGAAATTGGAATGGATCTTATGGAGGCACATACACAATGCTTACAGCAGCTCAATGAGTTAGACGAAGCACGCATGTTCGCCCTACAGCGCACAACTGTTATTCAGTAGTAGAGAGCTAGTTGGCACGATAAACATATCAAGAAGAATTCCTTCTAGAAAGGTGACTGGGCGCTTCTCTATGATTCCAGATTTCAATATTTTCTTGGAAAATTATAGACAAGGTGGTTGGGACCATATGAAATCAATGAAGTTCATGATAATGTAACTCTCATTGTGACATCCCCAAAAATAAAGTATTTTTGAAATTTAAAATTTGTTGGAAAATTATTCTTTTTTTAGTAAATTCAAATTTGGAAAATTTTTGCCATTTATGGCAATTCCAAATTTTGAATTTGATAATTGTAATTAATTATTATGACTGTTGGGCAGAGATCTGATTTGACCCAACAAACCATTTGACTATGACACTTGTATGAAAACAGAATATTTTATATTTATTGCAGGAGGACAAATGGAACAACCATGTTAAATCAGTTGACCATGACTCCATGAGTGGGGAACATGTTGGAACTACCTTTGGGATGATTGTTACAAGTGGAAAATTAGATATTTGGCCATTGGTAGCCCTTGAAAATCAAGGATTTTGGAAGCTGTGAAAATTCCCAAGGGAGGGAAAAATACCTAAGAAAAAATATTTTATTGATATATAGCATATGTGAGGAGGCAGGAGGTTGCCTAGTATGCTGGGAAAAAGAACTATTGTGTACGTGTTGTTACGAACACTAAATATGAAGTGTGAGGCAAGGAGAGGATGACAGTGAGAAGAAGACATTGTTGAAGAGGAGATTCCAAGTTTCCCTCATGGACTCATGGTCAGGCTAGGGGGTGAATCGGGCAAGTGATTTGGTTGCCTTGTTCTACGGTTGGGAGGAACGTGGTTGTTCCCTTTGTCTTCCCGCGAGCTGGTTCAGATATGTTGCTCTACCCTTCTCTGTTTGAATGAATGTTTCTAATGGTTGTAATGTATATGTTGCATGATTATATATAATTGTTGTAATGCATCTATTTGAATGATTATGTCTATTGTTGTAAGGCATCTATGTGAAGGGTCATATCTATTACTGTAATATGTCTGCTTGAATGATTACATCTGACTGATGAAATGTATATGTTACGGAAGGCGAAGTATTTTTTTTGGATGTAATCTGTCTATTGGTGCGAAGTTGTGATAGACTACCAAATTCTAGAGTTGTCCCTCTTATAGTCAGAATGCTAGACAAAAACACCTATAAGTATACATATAACTGAATATGGAAAGGAGTAGATTAACTTCAATTATGTGTCTCTCGTCTGAAATTAAATTGCAAACAGATTTGTTCATGTATAACCAGAATTAAGGAAGTATATATATATATATATATAT
>SNQJ01S0001907.1:21104-128050 GCA_010110895.2 Picea sitchensis | reverse complement strand
GTGTATGTGTATGTGTATGTGTATGTGTATGTGTATGTGTATGTGTATGTGTATGTGTATGTGTATATGTATATGTATATGTATATGTATATGTATATGTATATGTATATGTATATGTATATGTATGCAAACTAGACTATATGCAATTATGTAATTAAAATTTCCAGGAAACCAAATATAGATCCTACGGAACAATGGTATATAGTTACAAATTTATATGATAAAATGAAATTTATATATACATGTATACATAGATGTACAGATCTATTTACTGTTGGCATCTTGTACAGTCAATATTGACTAAAAGAGAATCTAGTAACTCTAACAGAAAATTCTCGTGCACAAAGAGTGATTGTTTTATTATACTAGCAAAATCATTTGTCTATCAGTAATCAACTATTTTTTTGAGTAAAGAAAATACCCCTAACAGAGAGTCTGGAGACCCCTCCTAGGTCTCGTCATAGTACCAAACTTTGGTTTGATGGATAGTATATGTATAGACTTATAGATTAGATTTGGTGGACCTGTTAGTGAAGCCGAAATTATAACTCTGCCACACATGCATTTTTCTTAGAACGAAAGTAAGAGGACAAGTATAAACAAACAGGGAGTTATGAAAAAATTATTTTGAAATTCATAGAAGTAGTTTGAGTATACGTATGCCCTCTTGTTTGACATAAATACTACCTTAGGTTGCAGAAGTAGGATATTGCATACTCAGCGAATGGCCTTTGCATATGATTATTTTTGTAAAAGAAACTAAACCAAGCACAAATGACAGAATTCATAAACTTTTAATCCAGCTCTGCATAATTACCTAAGGCATGGACCGGTTAATACCATTCGTGACATGAAATCTTATAATTTCATACTTTTCGTTTGCACAAAAGTAAAGATAGGGAAAGAGGATATAATCGTGTTTACTTTTTCAAATGTCAAGTTACAACATAATAAAGACCCAATTGATCTTTTTCATCCAATCGTTTAGTTTTGAAATCAACCCTCATTTGGGTTGTGAAATTTAACAACCGAAGTATCACAACACTAAATAACCTCTATCACGGAGAATAAACCCTTGTGACTGAAATTGTCAGATCTTCTGGAGGAGGGCATAATGGAACCCCATTACCTTTCACGCAGACGACAGTGGTTTTCCTCCAAGTATTCGTGTAGCCGAAACCCTGCAAGCATTGGGACAAAACCATTACAACTCGTTCTACATACAGGACAGGATTTAATGAAGTAGAAAGGTATAACTGAAATAACACTTAACTCTGGATGGGGAAATCCGACACCTTCTCTGTTGCAACCACCGCGGATCGTCCAAACCAAAAGGGGGAGGAGGAGCATGAATCTCCTTGATGGGTACCCTCGCAAAACAAAAGGGGGGGCCATCATTAGTAACAAGCATCCGAGATCAATCCAACTAATAATATAGAGAAATAATTATTTCTGAAGAATTATAAAATCCGCATGATAGGCGTAAATATGAGGTTTAAGTCAATTAAATAAAGGACAAAGAAAATGAAATTTCACCGAACTTTTAAATATATCCAATACCATATGAATATTTTAGAGAATGTAGGAACCACACCACGACGAAAACTCCAGTTTTATACATCTTCGCCCTTATTCATCTTATGAGTAAGTAAGCACGAAGAGAATAACCCAAGTTTTTCTTTAGTTACAATTAGGGTCTGAGTAGTTCCTGATGGTAGTTTGATTTCTAACTATTCGGGGAGACCCTCGATGGGGAAACTACAGACTTAAACACTTGTTGATAAGTTGGGAACTAAGAAAAGTGAAGAAAAAACCCTATCCTAGTAGACGACAAGAATTAGTAATTAACTATCTATCAGTGATATTTCAGTACTGAAAATAGGTTTACAGGGGGTTGTTAGAAAACCCTAGTCAAATAAACCCTGACCCTAACTCTAACGAAGCACTGTGGGGAGCTTCACAAAGAGGAAATTCAATAACGATTTCAGAGGAGATCATATGAGCCCCGAGCAACTCATCATGCGCGTGAGATGCTTGGGGGAAATCACGAGAACAATGAATCAATAAGAAAAATGATCATGTTGAACGATTGGGTATTTAATATGCAGGAAGATTGTCACTTACCAATAGTAACAATAGCCGAAAGCGCTCCATACTACCGAACCCCTTGTAGGTAAAGTCACGAACAAGGCAAAGAAAACGCAAAACCCTTCCAAAAACCAAACTCGCTAATGAGACACTGAACTTTGGCCACTACCCTAAACACAAAATAATGCATGTTGAATGTAGTGGGTACAATAGGAGAAGTACGCCATGTGACCTGAGAATTTTGGCATGCTTGGGTTGGATGAGGGTACATGCTTGGTCTCGTCCTCACCCACCTCCTTAATGGTTGGTCAAAGAATTTACTCCCAACTGTCTAGTACCTCCAGTCTTATTTATGAGGGTCGGTCTGGGTCCTTTCAAGAACCTATGTATCAGATTGATCAACCCTAGTTGCTGCTAGTCCAATTAACATCAATGGTTAGCTTAGTTAAAACCTAGTAAGTTACAATCTAACTGTCTGATTGGGGTGTGTTTCTAGTTAGAAAGTTGGTTAATTTAAGACATGGGAAAGGATCCTTAGCCAACCAAAGAATGGTCAAGGACACCTTCATAATCCAGAAAACAAACCACGAAACACTTCAAATAATTTGAGATTAGTTAAACATTAGGTTCAACTGCCTTTACCTTGTGTACACAGTCGTTCTAGGCCTTAGAGTTAGGCTTGCGCGTGTTTAGAGGAATCATGTACTAGAGAAGAGAATGAGTTCTTAAGATTTAGACCATGCCTGGTTCCCCGATGTTACAAGTTATTTACACCTTAATCCTTCACAAATGTTAGTAAGACTTCACAAAAAGGTAAACACTAGTCTATGGCTCTGTAATGCTAGAAATAAGTTTGAATATATGGGTATCACAGAATTTCAATAAGGATGTCGTCTCTTTTTTATAAATCTACATTACGAAGTTTAGAGTTTATTGCACCATAGAAGAAAAAAAAAATTATGACGAAAATGAGTAACATTACATATTGTATCAAAGCAAAAGGTTACAACACTGGACTTGAATAGGGCCACATTAGTTTCTTAGCACATATTTCGATCTATGCAAAACTAATAAACCTTTTTGTTACAGACAGAAAACATTTCTATTTTGTGTGAACTATGGCAGCTCAGAATGATGCAGAAATCAGAATGGAAGGAAATCTAGAACAGGGACCTCATGGAGATCCAAGATAGAATAGTGACGAAAGTTCTCCTACGAAAGTACTGGAAACAATGAGGAATCTTATTATTGAGCTGCAGGTTTTCAAAGCAGACAATGCGAAATTGAAGAAAGCACAGCAGGAACAGCAGTAGATAAATGAAGTCATGTTGCGCAGTATAGTGACCAAGAAAATCCCAAAGGACAATAACCATGATGAAGAGGTCAGCAAAAGGGCCTCCAAGAAATCTGGGCTAGAAACAAAAAAAGGAGACAATTTGTCTGAAGGAACACCTTCAACTGAAGACAAAACTAAAACAGACAGAAAAAGAAAACAAGTAGACCACCTTGAAGGACAATTTAAAAATATTAAACCAGCTACCTTTGATGGAGAATCTAGGACAAGAGAAGAAGCTAAGGCATGGTTGTTGGACATCAAAAAATACTTTCAGATCTACAACTATTCTAGCAATATGAAGGTCAGAATGGCCATCTACAATCTGAAAGAGAAGGCCAGCATTTGGTGGCAAGACCTGAAATTGGCTAAGGGCCTAAAGGAGAAACAGTTGGAATGGTCTGAATTTAAGAAGTATTTCAAGAAACAATACCTTTATGAAAGCTATTATGAAAGGAAAACGAAAGAATTTTACGATTTACGACTTGGACAGATGACGATGGAGGACCTTATAAATAACTTTTTGGAACTACTAAGGTTTGTACCGTACATCCGGGAGGATAAGGCAAAAATACAGCGATTCTTAAGCTGTTTACCACAGTCCTACAGGGACAGAATTGAGTTTGACAACCCCAAATCCTTGAGTGAAGTATTCAGGAAAGAATGAATGTGCTATGACCAGTATAAATAGCGGGTATAGTTTCCCAAAGCCTGGAAGGATAAGAAACAAGATCGAATGAACCAGCGAAAGAAGGGATACCAGCCAACTCCTTATCGGAATGCAACAAAAAACTTTCCGAGAAAGGATTTTCACTCCAATCATCTGAATACGCAAGGCAATGGTAAACCAGTAAATATGGGAATGAAGAAGTTTGGGGACAGCTCCCGCGAGCCATTAAAGTGATGGGAATGTGGAGAACCTCATCTGAGGAGGAACTGTCCACGTTTAATTTCAGCAAACATAATTGTTGTTCATAATTTGCAGGAAGCCTCGATGGTGGGAGACATGGGCAGAAGCTTGCATCAGATAAATGCAGCCATAGATGGTCGACAAGATGACCACCAGTCCTCGATGGTAGAAATCGAAGGTAAAATCAATAACACTTCAATTTCTATTTTAATTGATCCTGGAGCTACGTTAAGTTGTATTACTCCTGATGTAGTAGAGTCAAATAAACTTAAGAAACTGAAGCATGCAAAATCATGGCTTGTACAACTAGCAACAGGTACAAAAAGGAAAGTAGTTGACTTTATTTCTGATTTTGAGTTCAACTTAGATGGTCAAAATATAAGAACAAATATGAACATCCTACCACTAGGATATTATGATATGATTATCGGGATGGATTGGTTAGAACAACACAAAGCAATACTAGATTGTTATACAAAGATACTTAACTATAAAGACGATTTTGGCACTGCTAGAACAGCCCAAGGTATACCAAAACCTATATCAGTCAGACTAGTTTCAGCGATGCAACTCAAGAAATGTATGAGAAAGGGATGTCAACTTTATGCCATCCAAGTAACGAATCTGTTAGAAAAAGAAGATAAGCCAAAGTTAGAATACTTTGTTGTCCTACGTGAATTTAGAGACATGTTTGTGGATGAGATACCAAAATTACCCCCTAGAAGGGAAATAGACTTCTCCATAGACCTACTACCTGGTTCAGCCCCTATCTCAAAAGCACCTTACCGAATGAGTCTACCAGAACTGACAAAATTAAAAATACAATTATAGGAATTGTTGGACAAAGAGTATATCAGACCAAGTGTTTCACCATGGGGGGCACCAGTCCTCTTTGTGAAAAATAAAGACGGTACTCTAAGACTATGTATCGATTATAGACAACTGAACAAAATGACTATTAAGAACCAATACCCATTACCAAGGATAAATGATCTATTCGATCAAGTAGGTGGGTCCAAGATCTTTTCAAAGTTGGATTTACGATCCGGTTATCATCAAGTTAGGATAAAAGACGAGGACATAAACAAAATAGATTTTTGAACAAGATATGGACACTATGAATTTGTAGTCATGCCTTTCGGACTCACTAACGCAACAGCCACGTTTATGTGCCTGATGAACAGTATTTGCAGTCAGTACTTAGACAAGTTTGTAGTAGTATTTATCAACGATATTCTGGTCTATTATAAAACAAAGGAAGAACATGATGAACACTTAAGAATAGTTCTGCAAACGTTGAGGAAACACAAACTGTACGCCAAATTTGACAAGTGTGACTTTTATCAAAAGGAAATACAATATCTAGGACATGTAATTTCAGCAGAAGGCATTGCCATAGACCCGGAGAAGATAAAATCCATTATGGAATGGTCGGCACCTAAAGATGTAGCGGATATTCGGTCATTCATGGGAATCAACGGATATTATCGCAAATTTATAGAAGGGTTTTCCAAGATAGCCTACCCTATCACATCATTACAAAAGAAAGGGACCAAGTTTAACTGGTCAAAGAAGTGTCAAGATAGTTTTAACAAGCTGAAGGAATTACTGACAACTGCACCCATATTGAAGGTAACAGACCCAAAGAAAGACTTCATCGTATGTATTGATGCAAGTAAAGAAGGACTAGGTGGTGAACTAACTCAGGAAGGACACGTTATTTTTTATGAGTCCCGGAAATTAAAGGAACATGAGCGAAATTATGTCACTCATAACTTAGAATTGGCAACGGTAATACACGCCTTAAAAATGTGGTGACACTACATAATGGGCAGAAAATTTCTACTATTGACAGATAATAGTGGGGTGAACTATCTGTTTAGCCAACCAGATCTTAATGCAAGACAAGTAAGATGGCTAGCCTTCTTGAGAGAATTCTACTTCGAGGTCAGACACATCAAGGGTAAGGAAAATAAGGTAGCAAACGCTTTAAGCAGAAGAGTCCATGGGTTATTTGAGATAAATATCAGCAAGGCAGAAAGCGATCTAGAACAAAGAATAAGGATGGCAGGTGTTAACGACAGAAATTACACTAAGATAATGGAAGAATTACAAAATAGTGTCGCAAACTCGGATAAAACAGATCTAAGTATCGACAAGAAGGGACTATTACGATTTAAAAACAGACTTTACATACTAGATTCAACAGAGTTAAAATTAATAGTCTTGGGTGAAGTGCATAAGAAACCGTATTTTGGCCATCTAGGATACTAGAAAAAAATAACAGCACTTAGAAAACTATTTTACTGGCCTAATATGAAGGGCGAAACAGCAGAATACTTGGCTAGGTGCCAAGATTTTCAGTAGGTTAAGGCTGAGCACCAGCATCCAGCCGGCCTATTATAGCCATTACCAGTACCAGAATGGAAATGGGAGACCATATCGTTGGACTTTATAACAGGTTTGCCTAAAACTCAGAAACAGAATGATTATATCATGGTTGTAATCGATAAACTCAGTAAGTCTGCACACTTTATTCCTGTAAAGTCTACTTTTAAAGAGATAAACATTGTTGAAATATTCATGAAAGAAATTTTTAGACTGCATGGTATTCCTAAAATGGTGATTTCAGATAGAGACATAAAATTCACATCCGCTTTCTGGAAGGAATTGTCTGCAGGGATAAATACTAATTTGAATTTCAGTATGAGTTATCATCCACAAATGGATGGACAGACTGAAAGGACAAACCAAATCGTAGAGGATATACTCTGCATGTACGTAAGAACAAAATCGAACAAGTAGGAAGACTATCTACACTTGGTAGAATTTGCATATAACAATGGGTACCAAACTTCAGCTAAGTTAAGCCCTTTCGAAGTAATGTACGATAGAAAGTGTATGACTCCAATTAGCTGGGATAACCCGACTGACAGACTCATGGTTGGACCAGAGATGCTCCAAGAAATGGAGAACATGGTAAGAAAGGTATAACAGAATTTAAAAGAATCACAGGACAGACAGAAGAGCTATGCAGATCAGAAAAGAAGACACTTGGAATTTCAAGTGGGAGACCATGTTTATTTGAAGGTCAAAGCCAGAAAAAGTTCGTTGAAGTTAGGGAACTGTGCCAAGATGGCACCCAGGTTTTGTGGGCCCTTTGAGATACTAAATCGAATTGGACCTGTGGCATACCAACTTGCACTCCCAGCTAATCTAAGAATTCATAATGTATTTCATGTTTCTTTGTTGAAAAAGTACATTCATGACCCTACTCATATGATTGATTGGAACTTGGTGCAGGTGGAACACGAAGGCGAGTTCTAGGTGGAACCCCAGCGTATTCTGGACMGGAGAGAAATAGCACTTCGGAACATATTCGTTGCTCAGGTAAAGGTGCAATGGAAGCACTTTAGTCCTGAGGAGGCCACTTGGGAGTTGGAGGGAGATCTRCGGAAATCTCATCCAATCTTGTTCCAAGAAAGGAACGAACACTGAGGACAGTGTTTTATTGAAGGGGGAAAGGATGTGACATCCCCAAAAATAAAGTATTTTTGAAATTTAAAATTTGTTGGAAAATTATTCTGTTTTTAGTAAATTCGAATTTGGAAAATTTTTGCCATTTATGGCAATTCCAAATTCCAAATTTGATAATTGTAATTAATTATTATGACTGTTGGGTAGAGATCTGATTTGACCCAACTAACTATTTGACTATGACACTTGTATGAAAACATAATATTTTATATTGATTGCAGGAGGACAAATGGAACAGCCATGTTAAAATCAGTTGACCATGACTCCATGAGTGGGGAACATGTTGGAACTACCTTTGGGCTGATTGTTACAAGTGGAAAATCAAAGATTTGGCCATTGGCAGCCCCTAAAAATCAGGGATTTAGGAAGCTGTGAAAATTCCCAAGGGAGGGAAAAAGACCTAGGCAAATTTTTTTTATTGATAAATAGCATATGTGAGGAGGCAGGACGTTGCCTAGTATGCTAGGAAAAGGAACTATTGTGTACTTGTTGCTATGAACACTAAATATGAATTGTGAGGCAAGGAGAGGACGACAGTGAGAAGAAGACATTGTTGAAGAGGAGATTCTAAGTTTGCCCTCATGGACTCATGGTCATACTAGGGGGTGAATCAGGCAAGTGATTTGGCTGCCTTGTTCTACGGTTGGGAGGAACGTGGATGTTCCCTTTGTCTTCCCGCGAGCTGGTCCAGATATGTTGCTCTACCCTTCTCTGTTTGAATGACTGTATCTAATTGTTGTAATGTATATGTTGCATGATTATATCTAATTGTTGTAATGCATCTATTTGAATGATTATGTCTATTATTGTAAGGCATCTGTGTGAAGGGTCATATCTATTACTGTAATATGTCTGCTTGAATGATTATATATGACTGCTGAAATGTATCTGTTACGGAAGGTGAAGTATTTTTTTTGGATGTAATATGTCTGTTGATGTGAAGTTGTGATGGACTACCAAATTCTAGAGTTGTCCCTCCTATAGTCAGAATGCTAGACAGAAACACCTATAAGTATACATATAACTGAATATGGAAAGGAGTAGATTAACTTCAATTATGTGTCTCCTGTCTGTAATTAAATTGCAGACAGATTTGTTCATGTATAACCAGAATTAAGCAAGTATATATATATATATATATGCAAACTAGACTATATGCAATTCTGTAATTAAAATTTCCAGGAAACCAAATATAGATCCTACAGAACAATGGTATATAGTTACAAACTTATATGATAAAATGAAATTTATATATACATGTATACATGGATGTACAGATCTATTTACTGTTGGCATCTTGTACAATCAATATTGACTAAAAGAGAATCTAGTAACTCTAACAGAAAATTCTCTTGCACAGAGAGTGTTTGTTTTATTATACCAGCAAACTCATTTGTCTATCGGTAATCAACTATTTTTCTGAGTAAAGAAAATACCCATAAAAGAGAGTCTGGAGACCCCTCCTAGGTCTCGTCATAGTACCAAAATTTGGCTTGATGGATAGTATATGTATAGACTTATAGATTAAAGTTGTTGGACCTGTTAGTGAAGCTGAAATTATAACTCTGTCATACATGCATTTTTATTAGAACGAAAGTAAGAGGACAAGTATAAACAAACATGGAGTTATGAAAAAGTTATTGTGAAATTCATAGAAGTAGTCTGAGTATACGTATGCCCTCTTGTTTGACATAAATACTACCTTAGGTTGCAGAAGTAGGATATTTCATACTCAGGGAATGGCCTTTGCATATGATTATTTTTGTAAAAGAAACTAAACCAAGCATAAATGACAGAATTCATAAACTTTTAATCCAGCTCTGCATAATTACCTAAGGCATGGACGGGTTAATACCATTCATGACAGAAAATTTTATAATTTCATACTTTTCGTTTACACAGAAGTAAAGATAAGGCAAGAGGATATAATCGTGTTTACTTTTTCAAATGTCAAGTTACAACATAATAAAGACCCGATTTAGCTTTTTCGACCAATCCTTTAGTTTTGAAATCAACCCTCGTTTGGGCTGTGAAATTTAACAATCGAAGTATCACGGCACTAAATAACCTCTATCACGGAGAATAAACCCTTGTGATTGAAATTGTCAGAGCTTCTTGAGGAGGGAATAATGGAACCCGATTACCTTTCACGCAGACGATAGTGGTTTTCCTCCAAGTATCCGCGTAGCCGAAAGCCTACAAGCATTGGGACAAAACCATTAAAACTCGTTCTACATACAGGATAGGATTTAATTAAGTGGAAAGGTATAACTGAAATAACACTTAACGCCGGATGGGGAAATCTGACATGTTCTCTGCTGCAACCACCGCGGATCGTCCAGACCAAAAGGGGGAGGAGGATCCTGAATCTCCCTGATGGGTACCCTCGCAAAACAAAAGGGGGGCCCATCATTAGTAACAAGCATCTAAGATCAATCCAACTAATAATATAGAGAAATAATTATTTCTGAAGAATTATACAAGCCGCATGATAGGCGTAAATATGAGGTTTAAGTCAATTAAATAAAGGGCAAAGAAAATTAAATTTCACCGAACTTTTAAATCTATCCAATACCATACAAATATTTTAGAGAAAACATGCAAGAACAACACCACGACGAAGACTCCAGTTTTATACATCTTCGCCCTTATTCATCTTATGAGTAAGTAAGCACGAAGAGAATAACCCAAGTTTTTCTTTAGTTACATTTAGGGTCTGAGTAGTTCCTGATGAATAGTTTGATTTCTAACTATTCTGGGAGACCTTCGACGGGGAAAATGCAGACTTAAACACTTGTTGATAAGTTGGGAACTGAGAAAATCGAAGAAAAACCCCTGTCCTGGTAGATGACAAGAATTAGTAATTAACTATCTACCAGCGATATTTCAGTACCGAAAATAGGTTTACAGGGGGYTGTTACATAACCCTAGTCAAATAAACCCTAACCCTAACTCCGACGAAGCACCGTGGGGAGCTTCAYGAAGAGGAAATTCAATAACTATTTCAGAGGAGATCATACGAGCCACGGGCCAGTCATCATGCGCGTGAGACGCTTGGGGAAAATCGCGAGAACAGTGAATCAAGMAAAAAAATGATCTTGTTGAACGACTAGGTATTTAATATGCAGGAAGACTGTCACTTATCGATAGTAACAATAGCCATAAGCGCTCCATACTACCGAACCCCTTGTAGGTAAAGTCACGGACAAGGAAAAGAAAATGCATAACCCTTCCAAAAAACAGACTTGTTAATGAGACAATGAACTTTGGCCACTACCCTAAACACGAAATAATGCATGTTGAATGCAGTGGGTACAATAGGAGGAGTACGCCATGTGACCTAAGCATTTTGGCGTGCTTGGGTTAGTTGAGGGTACAAGGTTGGTCTCGTCCTCAACCACCTCCTTAATGGCCGGTCAGAGAATTTACTCCCGATTGTCCAGTACCTCCAGTCTTATTTATGAGGGTCGGTCTGGGTCCTTTCAAGAACCTATGTATCAGATTGATCAACCCTAGTTGTTGCTATTCCAGTTAACATCAATGGTTAGATTAGTTAAAACATGGTAAGTTACAATCTAACTATCTGATTGGGGTGCGTTTCTAGTTAGAAAAATGGTTAATTTAAGACATGGGAAAGGATCCTCAGCCAACCAAAGAATGGTCGAGGATGCCTTCATAATCCAGAAAATAAACCATGAAACACTTCAAATAATTTGAGATTAGTTAAACTTTAGGTTGGACCGCCTTTACCTTGTGTACACAGTCATTCTGGGCCTTAGAGTTAGGCTTCCGCGTGTTTAGAGGAATCATGTACTAGAGAAGAGAATGAGTTCTTAAGCTTTAGACCATGCCTGGTTCCCTGGTGTTACAAGTTATTCACACCTTAATCCTTCACAAATGTTAGTAGGACTTCACAAAAAGGTAAACACTAGTCTATGGCTCTGTAATGCTAGAAAGAAGTTTGAATATATGGGTATCAGAATTTCAATAAGGATGTCGTCTCTTTTTTATAAAACTACATTACGAAGTTTAGAGCTTATTGTGCCATAGAAGAAAAAAAAAATTATGACGAAAATGAGGAACATTACAGTCACTTTAGTTACCATCGACGGGTCTAGTTCTCCTTTTCTTGTAAATGGACATCGTCTACAACTCTACCATCAGTCGCTTTCAAAAGAATCATTTTGCCAAGAAGTAAGTAAGGACCCCACTGTTCATATTTTAGCTGGCTGGGAAGGTAACCCAACAGCTTCAACTTCATAAAATTATGATTTTTACTAGCACTATACATATTGTATATAGCTTTCTTTACAAACTTGATCAAGTTTTTTAGTTTCTTTTACTTCCTAGGAAAGTCGTTATAGGAAATTAGGAGAACAAAAACCATAAAAGATGATTGTAATGAATATAATTAGCACTCTTTTGTGTTCCTTATTTAAACTTGAAATTTCTCTTGTCTCACTTTGAAAAACCCATCGAATATAAATCGTGTTTTACACAGGAATGGAATATGTCGTGTTCCACAACAAAAAGTCAGGAGATTGCACTAAAAGAATGCACAGTTGTAATAAATAGGAAATGAATGCATAACAATAACAAACCATACAATACTTCGATTATTGAATAAACCTACCCATAAAAATTAAATCAATTTAGTTGATGACTAATCAATCCTAGATTCGCTAAAACAAAAATGTATGCGGGAGGTTTCCAATCACTTAATTAGATGGTTAAAAAAGTTAACATCATCATTGATGTTCATTTGAAATGGAATAACTATTGTTCCCTTCGTACGATTGTTGTTCCCTTTGTGCATAGTACTGTTCATTTTAACGAAACAACTGTTGTTCCCTTTGCGCGTAGTATCGTTCATTTGAACGGAACAACTGTTGTTCCCTTCGTGTGATTGTTGTTCCCTTTGCTTGTAGTTGTCATTCATTTGAATGAAACAACTGTCATTCCCTTTGTGCGATTATTGTCCCCTTCACGGGTAGTGATGTCCATTTGAAAGTAACGACTGTCATTCCCTTTGTTCCAATTGTTTTTCCCTTTTTCATGATTACTGTTCCTTTTTCGAATAGCATTTTTCATTCGAAAGAAACAGTTGTTGTTCCTTCTGCGGTTTTTCCTTATTGTTGTTGCTTTCTCTCAAAAGTCACGATTCTTTTCTCATGAACAAGCATGTCATTATTGCGTTAGCCACTCTTTTGGGTATGACCTTCACTAATTAATTTTGACCAGCATCAGTTCTAATTATCATAGTAACGATTTGTCATTTTTTTTTGTGTACTATCTAGCATACCTTATCGAATTGTTTTTGGATTAATTTCTCTGAATTATCTTAAATATTGTTCATAATCCTTAACCACCATAATTCGTTTCTTTCCCCTACATATATACATATACTTGAATGATAATTTGCATTAATATCATAATAAGGAGTCTAAAGCACATTTTTACTTGTCATTCTTACACTTCTTACGCCATCCCTCACTCTTAAGGAGTAGATGAGCCTCCCTTAATAGAGCCTTACAAAAAAAAAAACAATGGACACAAAAATTAAATATAAGTGAAGAAATAAACTTCTCCCATAAAGGGCAGGGGGTCTCATCACGAGCCAACCTACCACGATCATCAGATAATAACATAAGTGACATTCCCACTATGGCTACCACACCATAGAAATGGCCTTTGGCATTTTTTCGTCAAAGGACAAGAGGTCTCATCACGAACCGACTTGTTCACTTAGGTTACAATCTAGTGAGTGGCATTATTGTTATCTGGCTACCAAACCAGGGTAGTGGTATTTTGGGGAAAATATGATTCAAACTATTTATTAAGGATACGGGCTCATCTATGGGTTAAAAGGAAACCCTATCGAGGTTATGGATGCCTACTGGCAGCAGTGGCTCTGCCTGTGGTATCGAAGTTTACCTTAAATACGCCAAGTTTTTTGTGTGTTCCTAGACTTCATTTTATAACAAAGAGGCTATCATTCTGGTTATATCCAATAACAAGGGAAAGTAACAACGTTATGACATGTGGAATATTTATAAACATGTGAACAAATTTAAAATTACTCAGAATATTTTTCCTTAAACGTTTTTTGAACATAGGTATGTAAATTTGAATTTCCCACAAAAGAGTGACTATTGTTCATGATTATCATTAAAGTGATTTTGAAGGTTATTTATGATTGTTATCCCAGCGGCAGCAGCGACGTAGTAATTACCCCTCACTTGAACTACCTGCCATCATTACACTCACACATATTGACGGTTGAGGTCGACCTTTTAATTTATGAGGGGGCATATATTTTGCACATCTATCGATAGATCATAATGATTGCAATAAATGGGAAAAATCACATTTTTATATAGATTTGTTGTTCTATGATATTCACTATTTTTGGTGATATTGTCTCAAAAGATGGTCGAACTAAGCTGCAGTCGGGAACGATAGTTGTCATCATCTATTCACAGAAGAAATGAGCAGCCGAAGTGTACGCCGAGAGCCCACATTTCTACAGGTAACCAACTAGGCAAGGGAAATTTAACACCGTCTGGGGTGGAAAAATTATTTCAACAGATTGCAGGGATATGACACAAATATCACGCTAGCATTTTTTCATAACTTGCAGAGAGGAGTCTCTATGATCTGATACATACAAATTTCGGTCACTGAGGAAATTATAGCAGAGGTTACAGGCCTCCCCAATGAAGGCAGTGGACTAGGAAGTATACAACACTCAAGGAGGTTGTGGAATCTTTCGTAGAACCTAGAGAAGAACTCGATAAAAAAGGGAAGGGACTCAACCCCACCGCTCTCAGCGAGCCATGGAGGGAGCTAGCAGGAGTAATACAAAGGTATATCACATGTGATGTGAGGTACAATGTGTTGAGGCCATGCCTCCTCAAATTGTTAGCAGCACTAAGACAGAGGTTAGTAATAAATTTTCCATTCTTTTTAAATGTCATGCTACATGAAGTTGTCGCAAGGACTCAGAAGGCTAAAGACCATGTCACTATAATTAGTCACCGTGGACTAGTAAAGTTAATAGTAAACAGGGCCCTGATCCAAACTCAAATAACTTGGGGAGATTTAATCGAGGTCGATAGGCCCCTACAAATCGAACAACCCGAAATCCACCATGAAATTCCCTCACAGGGAATTGAGACAACTCGGAAAGAAGGGGGCAGTGCCCAAATTGAAACTCCACTGCCCCAGCCTAAAATTGAAGCAGACCCCATCTAGCTAGCAGAAACTCAGACCAAACAGGAAGAAACATCAAAGAAGAGGAGACAAAGAACAATTATTGTTCTTGAAACCTCTACTATGAAAAGAAGAAGGGGTAAAAAGATAATTCAACCTGAAAACATTCAGGAAGTTATGCAGACAGAACAACCCTCCCATGAAGACACTCAAGAAAATGCACAGATAGAACAACCATCATTTGAAAACCTTACAGAACATTTCTTCAGAAGTTATGAGGTAGAGATGGCTCAAGTACTGGGGAATTTAGGGGCGTCAATCATTGAAGACACAGACGGGTTTGTACCAACTTATTCTCACTCAAACCTTGTCTTGAACCTTCCTGACATAGGGATGCCATCCCCTGAAGATACAAAACAACCAAAACCTCACATTGAGGTAAACAGTCATGTAGAACAGACAGAGCACCCATAAGAAACATGGGATCAGTCACCAACTGATCAAGCTGGGGAAGACCTTGAAATTCCCCACAAATAGAAAATAACAGGCAAAGGCCACAATAAAATCAGAAAATTGAAACAGGAGAACAAGATATTGAGGAAAAGGGTTAAAAAAATCAAAGTATTGAAACAAAAAGTTGGTAGACTCAAAGAAATAATTAGAGAATTAAGGAAACAGTTGGAGAAAGATGATAAGGCCTATGAGAGGAAGAAATCCAAGAGGCCTAGAATATAAGGAAGAAACGCACTTCCCAGGAGGAAATTCTACACCAATTTTGTTGGTACACAAACAAAATTGCCTACTCCTTTGGAAACAATAGAAATAGAAAGTAAAATAGAGATTCCAGCAGCAGAAGAAACAGTTGTCCAAATTGAAGAAGTTCTTCTTACAGAATTTCCTTCTCCTTTAGAGGAAATTGATAGAGATACCCAGACATATGCCCCAGCAACAAAAGAGATAGTTGTTCAGACTGAGGAAGCATTTCAGTCTCCTGAACAGGGTTCCATTATCAACAGGTTGGAGGCAGAGCTGGTGAAAACCCAACAGACCCTAACTCAATGTAGCAGTGAAATGGTAATAATGGAAGAACATCATAAAGTTGTCAAACAACTTCAAGCCATGTCAGCAACAAAGAACGAGACTTTTGTTGAGCTCAACAGAGCTCAAGGAAAGGTAAAGAAAGCACAGGGATAGTTAGATAAATCTTTGGAGAAAATCAAAGAGATTTTCTCTGTTTATTCTGATATAGTATCTTGCATGGCTCCTGCTACTAATTACACCTTATTTTTATTGGAACATTATTTATTGCTAAGGATAAAATCTATTAGAGAAGGAAAACCTTTTGAGTTTACTACTGTTTATGAGCTTGTTTCATGTTTTAGAGAACAAGAGGAAGGAGTACAATACTTTTTGTGTGAGCTATACCTACACAACTTCATCCTGGGAGAAAATAGAAAAGAGAACCCTAATCCTTTCATTGGGGACATACAGTTTCAAGCATTCTTGTCTTTTACCAAGAACCAAACTAGGTGGGATAAAGCGCACAAGGTTTTCATGAAAAGGGAGATTGGGCTAGACCTTGGAATCAGAGGGGGACCTCTTAAATCCTTTACAACCATTATGCAGCACAGAACATTCATGAAAAGGGAGAAGGTTGTAGAATATTTAGCTCCTATCCACCGACAGGTTGTACATTCAGGTCTACCATATTTTAGGGAGATTAAAGAAGAAGCTATTTCTGCTTCCAAATTAAGATGGTATGTCTCGCCAAATGCGGTCAAGATTAGGGAACCCTTTGGTTTCAAAAACTTTCATGCATCTACCTTCAGGTTGGAGAGGTATGCCAAAATTATCCTGGATGAAGGGCCTGCCTGGATTGGGTGCATATATAGTCCTCCTATTATTTGGTATCCTCCAGAGGGTTATCAGAGTAATTATGAAATTCATAATAAGGAGGAAGAAGCTTCTTTTGAAGAGCTCAGAAGTAAGAATGGGTTCAGGAGACCTGGAGAAAAGACCTCTCCTCCCTTCAACATCATTTCTTTACATGTAAAGTATTTGCTTGCATGAGGACATGCAAGAAGGTAAGTTGGGGGGGATGTTGAGTTGAGAAAAAGGTATAAATATCCTCCTTATCACCATGGTTTATGATATAATCTTGATTGAATTTTCTATTAATTAGAAATAACTAGGAAAGAAAATGATTAAAAGGGCTTCTAGAAATATTATTGAGTGATATTTGATCATTTCTAAATTTCAGTTTGAATTGTTTGATTTTATTGCAGGAATGGACAAATATTGTTAAACTCAAGATAGCTAAGAAGATTATGAATATGCATATACTATTGGAGGTCGAATACATCAGGCACAAAGCAGTTTTGAGGAAGATTGATTCTCTATTTTGTAATCTTTATAAATATTAAAAGCAATCCCGAGGATCTCTCGATCCTCACGATAGCTTAATTTACCCATATCATTGTAATATATAGAGGGTGATGAACCATAGAGAAACATCCAAAAACATTTATCCAAGCATTTAGATCTTTGAATTTCTCTGTACAAGCAGTCTATTGTAAATGTTTTACCAGTTATGAAGTTAATGGAAGCCTTGAGCGTTTTTACCATCTTTGCATATTGAGTTTCTAGCAGCATTACTTATGAAGACTGTGGGCCCAGTCGGAAGGATTTATTGTCTCAATCTATAATCATATCAATTTGATTTCAGTTATGTGATTTAAATATCTTTGCAACAGTTAAGATAAATGTGTGAGTGTGTTGATGTTAATAAATTGGTTATGCTATTTTATAGAGGATAGATGTTTCATTAGGTTATTGATTGTTGTTCCATTTCCCTTTGATGTAGCTTATTTATTGAAAGTTCCTCTCATTTTCACATGCGTTGTTCCTTTTATTAAATTTACAGTTGTTGTTCCTTTCGCTTAAATCTTCATTTGTTGTTCCTTTTCAATTCTACAGTACTTAGTTGTTATTTTCCAGCAGGTTAGATAATCATTGATAGACTGGTTTATTAAGTATTTTCATAGATTAAATTATTGTTTCTTAGTTAGATGAATTCAAAAAATTGATTAATGCCTTTAATTCACATCATGTTATTGATCGGATTATGATTATGTTGAGTAAGATCTTAGTTTCATATTTTTTAATGAATGTGTGAGGAACTTGATTATTGATAAACTCATATTTGCTTTAACTACACGATTTTAACCTCTACAACTATCTGCATAGACTTTGTCGATATTCTTGAAAGAAAAGACGAATCCACGGTTGATAAATTAATGTTAAACTAATGTTTTTTTTAGGATATCTTTAGAGCCCAACAGTGTCTAGTTCAAGGAAAGTTCGTCGCATGCTCCACATGAGCCACATGCAGAGAATTTTGTACTTCTACCAGTTGCGTATGATCAGTCCACACATTCATATCACACCATAGATATGAGTTCTAGTATAGATTAAGAGGATATAGATGCACAGTCAGAGGATTTATATGCACAGTCAGTACATGCAAATGAGGAGCCAGAGAAGATACCCAAGTGGGCACAATCCACACTTCAGGATGCATGAGACCTTGTTGGGGATCCAACAAATCTACGGAAGACTAGATCTCAGTTTGAGGGTCCTCCTCATGTAATCACTACCACTTAACCCATGATTCTTTTGCATTATTATATGGTTCATTCTTCATACCTACAGTCCTACAGAGAGGCTATAGGGAACCCATCCTGGGAAGTGGTCATTCAAGAGGAGTAGAATTCTCTCTTCGAGAACCAAACTTGGGATCTGGTTCCGCTTCCTTTAGACAATAATATTGTCAAATGCAGATGGGTATATAGGACCAAAAAGTTAGGCATACGAATAGGTGAGAAGACACAAGGAAAGAATGGTTTCCAAGGGATTTCAATAGATCCACGGGATCGACTATGATCAAAAAATTTCTCCAGTGGCAAAGTTGGATTCTATGAGGTTGGCCCTTGCCATTGGAGTAGCCAGGGGATGGAAAGTACATAATATGGATGTGCATAATGATTTTCTTCATGAGGATATCTCATAGGATATTTATATGGAGCAACCGCCTGGATTCATACATAATTCATATTTAGTGTGTTGACTCAAAAAGTCACTCTATGACCTCAAGCAGGCACCTAGAGCATGGCACACAAATATGGACTCCTACTTTCTCTCCAAGAATTTTTTCAGATGAAAATTTGATCCAAATGTATACATGATGAGGACCATTGACTCGCTTCTTATCCTAGTCCTGTATTTGGATGATTTTTTTATCACTGACAGTTTGGTTTCAGTGATTACTATGAACAAGGGCATTCTTCATGACAAGTTTTCGATGATGGACATGGGTCCACTCCATTTATTTCTTGGTCTCGAGATCAACCAAGATGTTTCAGGCATCAATCTATCTTAGGATAAGTATGCTTGGGATCTCATGGAGAGATTCCACATGACAGACTACAAGTCTACACCTACACCCTTCTTATCTAGGGTTAAAATTGAGGATGGTCGGGATACACCAGTGGTGGACAACATATTATATCGACAACTTGTGGGGATCCTTCTATATCTCACCCACACCCAACAAAATGTATCATATGGAGTAGGGGTAGTCTCCAGGTACATGCATAATCCACATGAGTTACACTAGAAGGAATCCAAGCACATCCTCAGATACATTCAGGGCACCATCAGTTATGAGATCGACTATGCAAAAAATTGCAAGTTGGATCTCATAGGCTTCACCGATTCTGACTAGGCTATCAATGGAATTGATCACAAGTCCACCTCTAGGTACATGTTGATTTTGGGATCCAGCCCAATGTGTTGGTCGATAAAAAAGTTGTCAGTTATTTCTCTATCTTCAACAGAGGTTGAGTAAAGCAGAGTAATCAACGTCACCATCCGGGCATTGTGGCTACAGTACTTCCTCACCAAGCTCGGCATTCAGTTCCATCATTCGACTATGATATGGTGTGAAAACCAGAGTACACTCAAATTCTGTCGAGATCCACTACATAGAAAATAGACAAAACATATCGAGATCCATATGAATTTTATTAGGGAGTTGGTTCATGACAGGGTCATCGATTTTCAATACCATCCTTTTGTCAAGTAGGCTTCCAACATATTCACCAAGACTTTCACTGAGAAAAAATTCCATAGTTTGCACGATCATCTTGGAGTGAAGGAAACAGTTTCCTAGCAATTGTCTTTCTCTTCTTTTAATACATTGCATTTTGAGGGGGGGGGTTTTGTTCCCATGGTTTTCCCTCTTTCCTCACTTTATTTCAATGTTCATTAGTTGCATTATGAGGTTTTCCCTCTTTCCTCACTTTATTTCAATGTTCATTAGTTGCATTTTTCATGGGTACCTAACATGGCCTTTGTTGTTGGGACCCATTCATTATGCATACTCCCTAGTAGTGTTCATGGGGGGTGTTGAAGATATTACACACACCTAGGATTTTCCTTTCATTTTATTTTCCTAAGTTTATTTGGATATGTTGAGGGTCCCTTAGTCTGATATATTCTCCCCTCATTGAGGATATTCTCCTTTAGACAAGGTTTTCCACATACCCTCCACTCAACTCTCAGTTATCGTTCAGTTAGACTAGTTGAATGAAGTGTTACATTTCAACCTTTTCTTTATCACTAAGTGTTGATTGATAACCTCGGGGTCATCATCAGCAATGCACACTTGCATTGGGATCATCACTAGTAAGGTGCATTCCACATGTGTGAGTGATCTCCTCCTCATTTCACTCTAGCTTGGATAGTGTGATTGATGATCACATGGCCAGTTAACTAGGACTAGGTAGAAGTTGACTCCAGTGACTGCCAGTGTGTGTCACATCTCTCTAGAACACTCCTAATGCGCATTAGATTGACTACTATGGAGATATAGTTGTGTCATACAAAGTGTGCCACTTGTATTGTAACATTCTCGTACTCAAATAATAGAAATTATTTCATTTTTTTTCTTCATTCTTTTTCTCCTCTCTTCATCCACCATTGCAACTTGTGTATGTTTTATTGTTAGCTAGATATTTTGTGCATGTATCTCAAAAACTATACATAATGAATATCTCGTTTTGTTGGGACAATTAAGTTTTCATTCATCCAATAGAAATCCAATAATGCTAATCTCAAACTACCGAAAACTAATGCTATCACAAATTAGGAAGCAAATAAAATAAAGTGAGGCTACAAGCAGAGTTGCAGCAACATGAGTTGCAAGAATGAAGTTTTAACCAAAAAAGGAATCACAGTGATGTGAGTTGCAGCAACACAAGTTGCAGCAACACAAGTTGCAACAACTTAGACTGCAACAACAAAGCTCTAGCGCGAGAATAGTAGTGAGGTGAATGTCAACAATTATGAGTTGCAACACATATGCATTTATGAATTCACAAAAATAGAATCAATGCAGTATTTTATCTTGAGAGTGCTCATTCTTAACAATAAGAAATTAAACATTAACCACACTCGAATTGCAATGATTGTTCTACTAGCTTTTGGAATTGCAGTAGAATAAAAAATAAAGCATATATGAATTAAATAAACAAAATTGAAAGGTTAAATCCTACACTAATATACAAGAATTGCATGACTAAGGAGGGGTACCTACCCCCTTAGAAAAGGAATTGAGCAATGAATTCAGAACCACACGATCACCAACACATCAACACATGAATGAAAGAAGGAAAAAAATTTGTATTGTAGAAGTATGAAAGTACAATAATAGTCAAGCGCTTCTGATCGCTAGAATAATTTCCTCCCCCCAACTATGGGGAAGATGAGGTTTTTATACTACATGATTGATGTCTAAAAATATACCAAGTAACGGATGAAAAACTATGAGAATCTAGATATTCATCCAATTACATTGATTTTGTCAAATTTTAGTGAGAATCGGGCGTGTGATGACTCGATAGGAAAACTAATTTCTTCTTTTAGTCGCCTACTTTCCTCTTATCGTTTTCTTCTATGAATACCATTTCATAAATGTCGGTTGTAGTGTTGATTGTTGTGCTGGAAGACTTTGTACTTGAAATCGTAGTAACAGTAGACTCGAAGTCGCGACAACAAAGTGTATTCTTGAGTTGCATCCTTTGTCCTGAGTCATAGCAACGAAGAGAGTGCTCGAAATAGACAGTGCTCGAAATTGCAATATTTGTCTATATTTGTAGCAACAAGAGTGCACTTGGACTTGTAGTAGTTTGTTTGTGCCTAGTAACCTGGAGTTACAACACAAAGAGTGCACTCAGAGTTGCAACAGTTGGATCGTCCTTGGAATTGCAGCAACAGAAAGTGCGCTTGAAGTTGTAGAAGAGAGGTATTGCAACCATCGTGAGGAGTTGCAGTGGTCGTATTAATCATGTGTAGCAGTATTAGTACATAAAATTAGTAAGGTACTTTAATAAATATGCAAGAATAACGTAATAATGGCATATGGGGAAGGATTCATACCTTAGTGATAAGTAAGGAAAACTCGATAAGGAAAGTATTAAAAAGGAAGTGATCAATGGAAAATGGTAAGCAAAAAGGTATTAGATGGCTGATGAAATTATGTCAATTTAAGCACCCATCACCAACCTCCAAAAATTGGGGCTATGGCATATGTCATACCCATTTGCATAGTACCTCCCAACTTTCTTGCCCGTGATCTAGACAACAAAATTCCATAATTTGCATGTACATCAGTGGCAACCACATCCATCATGATACTCTTAACAGGAAGTTGTGCTTATGTCTCCACCAAATCCTTGATCGTAACCTTGCATTTAAATTTCATTGATTAAAAAGAGTATAAATCATGATAAGGTCTAGTTATCTCAAGCCTCGATTTCTCCATGACTGATTTGGGCATGAGGTTATGGGAGGCTCCATAATCCAACATGCAATTATGGAGTGGTCTATCATGTATGTTTAGGGTCACATAAAAAGGTGCAACTAAGTCTTCCTTATTGTCTATGTGTGGTCCAAATGTAATTGGTTGAAATTCATCATGTATATTCAAAGTGTCGGGTTGATTGCTAAGATTTGTTCTATGCATAACCTTCTCAATTTTATTTTGTTAAACATGATTCTTGACCAATTCTACTAAAGGCGTGAGTATCTTGATTCTTCCCAATTCATGTTCAATGTTAAAAGGTTGACCAAGCTTCTCAATGTCTCTATGATCAGTTCTCCCATTGACTTGGTCTTGGGTATCAATATTCTATGAAATAGTTTATTTCTCTCTTTACATATCTTTGGACTGATTTACTGGTAATTTTTTGGGTGGAGGTTGATTATCATTGTTTTCCACAATAGGTCTGGGTTTGAGGTCATATTTTTTGTGTAACTCTGCTTGTAAAGCATCAGAAAAAAATCTATACTATGAGAATGATAATCCTCCATAATCTCCACCTTGGTGCACATTATGAGATCTAGTAGTTCAATAATTTTCATAATCATCTTGAGTAAGATGGATGTCTTCCTAGCTATCTTGAACTAAATGCATTTCCTCTTGAAAATTTGTACAATATTCTCCTCAAAAATATTCCACTACATTGTTATCATTGTTGTTTTTTACTTGATGTCTAAGGTGTTGTTCTTCATTTCTCCTATCCTTCCTAAACATCTATGGGTTAAATTGTATCCTAAACTGATTAAGATTCCTAGGTCCTTCTTCATTAGGAGATTTATTTGGAGTATTTCCTTCAGTTTCCAACCTAGACAATTTATTTTATAAATTCATAATGAGTCTTGACATCTCCTCAATCTTAGCTTCATGAGAATCTTTATTAGTACCTGAGGTACCAAAATCCTCTTTACATTTGTTCTTGTCTTATCAGTTTGATATATTTTTAATTTAATTTTTCCTAAAGTTGTAATGTTTCCCTCAATATCAATAACATCATCTTGCATGATTAAGAGGGTGGGAGATCGTCTCTCTATCTCAACATTATGGAAAAATCAGCCTCAAAGGCTCCAACACATTTCACCTTCGCAGTTGTTTGAGATGGTTTTATATCCACATGGATTTTTTTGTAAATTTTTTTGGATCTCTTATTAAATTTAACTATTGATTATGTAGATTTCCTCTTTAAGGATCCAAATTCTATTAGATAGTAAAGATGATATTTATTTTCACCCCATCGTCTCATGAAAGCAGTTTCAAGAACTTGACATGTATTGATAGAGGCATGGGGTAATGCTCTAAACCATTTCCTGAAATATCCTTCAATGGTTTGGAAAAAGAGTTTGATAAACACATCATCATGTTCCAAAAATAAGTTATCTTTGAAATTTTGGAAAGCAACCATGTGCTCTTCAGTAGTTATCTCCTTCTCCCCATCATATTTTGGAATAAATTTAAGATAATTCTCTGGTAAGTCATGGGTATTTTGGGGAATATTTAAAGGGACATACCTAGCTTCTATCCAAGGATTTACTAGTAGTGGAGGTGGTGGTTGATTTTTGTTTCCTCCTCCTCCTACTCCTACTCCAACCATTAGATGCTTGAGGATTAGGTTACTAGATTTAAAAGATAGAGGACGTTTAGGGTTCTTCAAGAAATACTTATATGAAGTACCAACTGAATGAGAAAGACCTAGAGGGGAATTATGAAAATCAATCAAAGGATGATTGGGAATTTTTACAACAGAATAATCCTGTGGGGGTGTATCAAATATCCTATTAGAATTATCTATTCTATAACTCGTAAAAGGAAAAAGATCATTATTAGGGTTACCTCTAGTCAATAGTATTTCTCTAATATTTCTCTAGACAATTAGATTTTCTATATCTAATAAAGTTGGAATGCTTGCAGGATCAAGATTCTCTCTGGTATGGTTCTTTTCTGATGCTATGTTTTCCTCCGTGGACTCTAGGTGAAATGTAAACAACCTCCTGTATGAATCTTGTTCACCATCAAGAATCAATGCTAAAATTTGTTATTACCCAAGGAAAAATAACTTCAAAATTCCGTCATTGGCAATGACACCATTTAAGGATGTTATTCCTCAAGATGTTTCTGGTTGTCAATGAAATGATGACAAGGATACTTGGAGCTAAAAATCGAATAGGGTTTTAAAGCTACCTTTCTCAATCAAGGGTGTTAAACATACTCAATAATTCTTCACAACTCGTATACATTCCAGACAGGATGATTAGGTAAACATTCAACAAATAGGGGGAATTTATCTTCTATATATCGAAATAATTGGAGTAAAAAGGAAATGATTGTGTGAAAGGGAGATCAGATGCAAGGTATTCACTACAAATAAATCTTCCAAGGTTTTCAGTGAAGAAAACTTGTTTGGCATTAAAACATTCAATAGTATTAACAATGATGCATTCTGAGTTTAATTAAAGTAAGTGCTTTAGACAACTCATCTTTTGAAACATTCCACATACCATAAAATCTACATACATATAAATATTTCAAACAAGAAATGAAATATATTGGTCAAAAGATGAAATCAACCTCATTCATACATGAAACCAAACACAATTACAACATATATGGTGTCAAAATGTTGTTGGGAGCTTTTATTGATGTCTCTAAAAATACATTATAGAAATGGAAGACATGGATCTCAAGAAGAAATTACAATGAAGAAGAAGAAAGGTGGAATTTACAAACTAATAGTACATAAAATCATTGAATCCATGTGATCCCGGTGTCTTCCTTCTCATAATCTATCCTTTTGCTTGAGTTGGGATGATCTATAAACTTTGAGATTCAGATACTCTTCCTCTCTCTGTCTACTAATAAAAAATGAATTAATACGTCTCAGTACTTATTTATAGCTCTTCTTCCATGAGAAACCCACTTCTTGGTTCTTGAAACTGCTTATCTGTATGATAAAAAAAAACACTTTTTAACTTAAGGTGAAGTTCAGTAAAAGGCCTCTAATGGGAAAAATTTTATGAAAACAACTTGATAGGGTAGAGTTGCTAGGTTAGGCATATTTTGCTTCCATAGGAATAAACTGGTTTGCGGGATGGAAGAATGTGTTAGCATTTCCTCTCAGTGTAAGTGCCCTGATGACGTGCAGAAGCATCGATCCGACCTTTGGGTGCTTTGTCATATGTTTCAGCTAGATTTTGGCCAAAAAATGTGATTTTTCCTTACGATGGAATATGATATGTCCTTCAACTCTTATGTATGAACTAGAAAGAATAGAAACCAACCTTCTTCTCCTTTGTGAAAACAAATGGAGTTTCCATCACGTCAGTAGATAGGATGGCCAACTGGTATTTCCCGGGGAAGAATCCCTTGCAGACATGTCACCTTCCATGAGAACTCAACTTATAACAACACATTCACTATGGCTCAACACTTGAAAAATGGTTGAGATTCCCCCTGTGACTTTCTTTTATATAATCTTGACATGTATCAAGGGAGACTGTTGATAAAGCCAATGATTTTATCCATTCAATTGGTGTACTCTAAGATCAGATGTTGATATGTGCAATGTGCAGCCAATTATTCCAATCACCCATCGGCTATACTTGAGAGTATAACGATTGGAAATTATCACCATAGATGAGGCCAATATGTTGTATCAAGCGAGTTTCTGACCTGTGTGGCAGTTGCCACATGCAAAAAAATATGTTACAATATGACCTTATCCCATTTGAAACGATTTTAGTACACATAACACCCTTGTATTGGATACCGCTCCAAAATTCGTGAAACACATGAAAATTTGGTTAACGTCAATGATGGATTTCGCAAGGTACAACCGAAACATGGCATACATCTGTTGGTATGTATGGCTGCCTATGTGGAACCTATGTCAGAGCAATGTGGCATCTGGTTAGGCAATGTGTCTCCCATGTTGGAGTGAGTCATCATTGTGTGCATGCGTGGAAAATAATGATTGTAAGGATGTGCCATTTATGTATCCTGCCATGTAGGTGTCTAGGTGGAAGTGTAGGTGCCCAAATGTCATCCTCATCATTGTCCTTTAATGCGCTATCATCATCTAGCTAAGCCTTGAGTTGATATGTAGTTAGGTGCTTTTCAATATATTAGGAGTGGTATCGCATGCTCAGGCTAGTGGTTTTCCCGAGGCCCAAAGTGATGTGAAGCCAATACAAAACAACCATGTAGCAAGGTGAAAACCACCATCACGTCATTAAGATCCATTAAAGAGTGGGCATATTCATGATGTGATACACATCATGAGTTGTAGATATTGGAAGTGTGTATGCACTACATTGTTGAACATTGATCTCGTAGAATTTGGTAGCGCACATTGAACTATAGGCTTTATCACCTGGTCTTAGCACTTGGTTGTTGAGATAGCCCCTCCCTTGACGTGTGATTTGATTTGCATGTATTTTAGGCCCCTTTTAAGCCTGCACTAAGCACCTTTTCTCCATTTTATCCCCTTTTAGCTACTTAGGCCCCTTTTCCTTCAAAATAATCATTGATAGAGTATTTTTTTCTACATAGTGGTTCTAATGTAGCTCCCCTTACCCAATAAGAATACATGTCAAGGCTATAATTGTCCAAAATTACTTGGTGCCTTTATAAAATTTTGACACT
This sequence comes from Picea sitchensis, assembly GCA_010110895.2. NCBI lineage: Eukaryota > Viridiplantae > Streptophyta > Pinopsida > Pinales > Pinaceae > Picea > Picea sitchensis. The sequence continues at coordinate 100,396 of SNQJ01S0001907.1, read as the reverse complement.
GTACTAAAATATTTTCATCTAACATCATCATTTCTGAATTTATTTCATTTTCAGCCATTATGGATTTTCATATTGCACCTAATTGACATAGTTTAATGTTATTTCTTGCAAGTAATCATTAGTCTATGATTTGGAAGTTTTTTCTTATCATTTTGTAACAACTTCCATTACATTTTAACTAGTTCAAGACTGATTTAATACTACTATTGTAAACTTTCTATTGTTGAAGTATACTATCTTTTGTTCCAAGTTTTATTGCAACAACCTTTTTTCTCTTTTTTTTTGATTGGAGGAGTCACAAATAGTTCGGCTCGTACTCATGTGACACAGGGTCGTGTTATCCAAATTCTACCACTATAACCTTCAAGTGTTCCCATGATGCACCATACGTGACACACAAGGTAAGCCAGGGTTTTGAATCGATGACTTCACATAACAGCGTGCCTTAACAATACACTCCATCACTGACTTCCCTACACCTTGGGCTCCAACAACCTTTTTTCTCTTTGATATTTAATGGATCAACCCTTTTTTCTTTTCTTTTATTAGCTAGTGTTTCAAGAAATTTTATTTAATTTTCAATAGACATTATTGGTTGTCACATCCCTCACACACGCACAATCACTTTTCCTCTAATTTACCTTAACCTTTCCCATAACATTGACCTATCTAAATCAAGCATCTGAGATAAGGGGCAGTATACTTTCCTTAGCTTGCTATAGAATCCCTTGAGGTTGTTAGGGAAGCCTCCCTTGTGTTGGATCGTCTTGTTATCTCCTAAAATAGCACTATCATTTTACCAATTTTTAGGTGATAGGAACAAGTCCAAAAATTCATTTCCAATTTTTTTTAGGTGTGTTAGAAGGTCTGTTATTTGGATACAAACTTGGAAAAAACATCAATTTTGGTCTTGGCAATCAAATCTTTAAATCTCAGGTTTCGATGGTTAAGAGGGGCTAACAAACTGCTCATTAACCACCGAAAGTCTTGGTTTTTGGTGGTTAAGAGGCGAAAATAAAGGGCATGTTAACCACCAAAAATGTTTCTATGCGCAAAAGGAAAAATCCAGATGTCAAATGGGCGCAATCATTAAGTTATAACCACCGAAATTTTATCTAGGTGGTGAGGTATGAAGTTCTTATGGCATCTTATCTGAAGATTTATGCCCTGTTTTCCTTTTAACTACCAATTGTCATTTCAGAATTAAGGCTCGGTAGAAATCCAGAATTTCATGCATGATTTTCGGATAACATAATTGATTTGTCACATGGGCCTTCATTATCTCTAGTCACGAGGATACAGAATCATTATGACTTCATTTGATTTCTGTTTCAATTTCATTAATATTCAATATTGAATCCGAGAGTCATTGTTATTGTCATGATCCCATGATTTCCTCATGCAAACTCATACTCAGTAGCCATAATCTCGTGATTTGTCAAGGTTGCCAAGTGGAATTCGAGTTCAATTGATGGTTATTGAGCCATTTGTCATCCAATTCAAAGAAAAATCCAAGTCATTGTGATTTCCACGTAAATTAATTCGCCATAGATCCATTTTTGAAAGTTACAGCTTTCGGTGGTTAAGAGGCCTAAATTTTTCAACTCTTAACCACCGAAAGAAGTTCTTTCGGTGGTTAAGAGGCCTAAATTTTGCCCCTCTTAACCACCAAAAGCCTGTAACTGCCAGAATCACTGAGTTTTTGCCCAGATCGGGATTCTTTGAGTTTGAATGGTATGAAACCTCTTCGAATGGACATTTGTTGAATTATCAAGTCAAATCCAATGGCCATTTTTTAGGGATAAGGACAAGAAGAGGTGTTTCAATCATATTCGGTATCTTTTTCAAAGACAGAAAATCAGGATTTTTGCACACTTCAACAAATTCGAATTTTATCCTTGGAGGACCAAATCAAACAGCCTTGGAAGGATAGGCTTCACTTCATCAACTTTAAAGGATAGGCTTCCACTTCATCAAGACTTCATCACCTTTGAAGATCATTAGATATTGATTGACCTCATCTTGAGGGTCTCTCCTAGTTTCTTTTTGTAAATATTGTTTACTTTCTGTATTTATAAAATTAGATCCATTAATTTAGAATCTGAAAACTCCTGACAAAAGCTATAAAGCTGAAGATAGAAGATGAACAAATGGTTCAATTTTGAGTTCTACATGCTACCATCTTTCAGGCTGAGCACACTTTCTTTAATATATCAGCCTACAAGATTCTTTCATTTGTTACTGTCAGACCTTATTTCATCTTTATCTATGCTTATGAGTGGAATTAGTTCTTTATCTTGTTTAATGATCCCATGGTAATTGTCATCTTACTTTGATTGTTAAGAAAGAATCACAGCATCTTTGACTAGCTTATTGACCCATCATATATATGGTTTCATGTATACCGTTAATTGATTAGTTTTATTATCCATTTGTTATACAAACCCATCTGACAATAGCTCTTGAAGGCCTTGTGTTGCATGGATATAGTTAAGATTGTCTTGAGAATATAATCTAGAGTTTAAGATATTCATCTTGATCCAAAACCACACATATTATGGAGAAAATAGTTTCCAAGATTGAGTTACTTGTGCATCGGGACTCTGCCTAGGAGATTTCCCTGGAGTGATAACAAATTGGTGTCGTTGTCGGGGAGAGGAGATCGAAGCTCATCTTCCTTGGGAGATGACAAGATCCAAATTTTGATGATAGACAAAGCTTGGACATCATTTGGTTGTACTCATCTATCCTGCTTAATTCCATGAAGGACGATCAAAGGGCTTAAATTCAATAATAATCAAATGTCAAAAGTAAGCTTGTTTCTTGGCTCAGAGGTTTGTACCTCTGATCTCTCCAACAGCCTGGTTTCCCACATCCTGTTCCTTCTATAGATATTTGGGAGATCACCTTCCAAGATTTGCAGAAAGGAAAGAAGATAATCCTTCTGTGATCATCTCATCGTGATTTCATCAATGCATGGTTCACCGATATATCATGAGGATGTGCCTGTATGAAGATGTTTGTCTCTCTCATTAGAAGGAGAGATGCCTCGCGAACAGGATCAATCTCACCTCCCTTCTGTAGCATATCTTCTTTAAAGAGTTTCATAGAGTATTCCATCATCGATGTGAAAGGTATTTTGCTCGTGAAATTCTTCTTGAGGGTTGTTGTAAAGAATTTCATTCACATATTCAAAAATGTTTTATCTTCTAGTTGTAGAACAATACATGAAATTCTTTCTTGGCTATTGTTGTTCAAGAGAAGATCTTCTCAAGATAGAGTTGATGTGAATATTGATGATTGTGTGAATGAAATTCTCGATTGTCTTCTTATGTCTACTACTTAAACAAAATCCGAAAAAGGATTATAGGGTAGGGTAAGAAGAAGATGAATTTTCAACTGAAAGTCTCTTTAAAGAATGTTGTGAAAAAAATTGAAAAGCATGTTCAATAGGAAGCAGTTGATTCTTCTATTTCCAGAGATGAAAGTTATGTTGTTAAGGAAGATCTTCTTAATAGATACAAATGGTTATAGAGAATTATATATCTGTAGATGCATCAGATCTTATATATGTTGCACATGTTGCCTTTGATTCTTCATACAAATCAAAAGAAGCAGTTATAAAAGAGGATTGTTCTCAAACTTTTGAAGAGGCTTCTTATGACATTTTTTCGCCTGTCACTGATGAGAAGGATTTGAAGATTGCTCGTCTTTATTTGCTAGACACAGAGGTTTTTTTTTCACCTATCTTTGATAAGTATGCATATGAAGGAGATCAGATTTCTATATCAAATGATGTTGATTTGAGCAACAACCAACCTATATATGATAGTTATGGATCTGATCTTGAAGAGCCTTTTTCTTTGCCTATCGAAGAACAACATCAAGTTGAAGTCAACCATTCAGTTTTCACAGCTGATGTCCTTTCTCTAGAATTATGTCATGAATATGATTTGTTTCATCAAATTAATGGACAATATGATTGTGTTGAAAAAACTGTGGTTGAATATGATACTTTTCTGAAAGATTCAAAGGTTATGTCTTTTGAGATTCCAGATGATAAAGAGCAGATTGCATATGGAAATAGTCCTAGATCAGATCAAGAACATCATGGAACTAATACAGGAAAGCATCTTTTCGACTTTAAACAGCAAGGTATTGTCATACATAAATTTTATGATCCAATTGCTATATGGATGGACTCACGGTTTTCAATAATGTCATATATTACAAAGTTTGGCATCATGGTTTGTAGCAGTGAACATGAGCCGGTTGCAGTTCTCTTGAGGTATATTTTGTTCTCCTTCCATGTCCCTTGTTGTATACATAAATATGGGTCAAGCAATTTGTTGCTTGAATTATTTTTCTGGAAATTTGTATATACCTAAAACATGTATTTGCAGCAGTTAGAGTAGGAGTATATAGGATAATAAGTTCTTCATCTGAGCAAGTATATTCTTTCAGTTATTGGTTGTTGAATAAACAGGCAGTCTACAGGCAGGCTACAGGTTTGCTGAAGAATAGTTTCACAGGTTAGATGACTCCATGCCCAGTTCCAAAGACAGCCAGATGACTCCATGCCCAATGGAACTGCAATTTCAAAGCTATGCAAATATTGTTTTCATATTTTGGTTGAATAAGCAGAGCAGGCTACCGATTGCACAGGCCACATGACTCCATAGCCCAACCGATAAGACGACTAGAACTACTTGTTCTTGGAACCTCACTGGGAGGATTCCATCCCCGAGTAGGAGCCAGATGTTATCTCCTAAAATAGCATTGTCATTTTACCAATTTTTAGGTGATAGGAACAGGTCCAAAAATTCATTTCCAAATTTTTTTAGGTGTGTTAGAAGGTCTGCTATTTGGATACAAACTTGGAAAAAACATCAATTTTGGTCTTGGCAATCAAATCTTTAAATCCCAGGTTTCGGTGGTTAAGAGGGGCTAAAACACTGCTCATTAACCACCAAAAGTCTTGGTTTTCGGTGGTTAAGAGGCGAAAATAAAGGGCCTGTTAACCACCGAAAATGTTTCTATGCGCAAAAGGAAAAAGCCAGATGTCAAATGGGAACAATCATTAAGTTATAACCACCGAAAGTTTATCTAGGTGGTGAGGTATGAAGTTATTATGGCATCTTATCTGAAGATTTATGCCATGTTCTCCTTTTAACTATCAATTGTCATTTCAGAATTAAGGCTCGACGGAAATCCAGAATTCCATGCATGATTTTCGAATAACAGAATTGATTTGTCACATGGGCCTTCATTATCTCCAGTCACGAGGATACAAAATCATTATGACTTCATTTGATTTATGTTTCAATTTCATTAATATTCAATATTGAATCCGAGAGTCATTGTTATTGTCATGATCCCATGATTTCCTCATGCAAACTCATACTCAACAGCCATAATCCCGTGATTTGTCAAGGTTGCCAAGTGGAATTCGAGTTCAATTGTTGGTTATTGAGCCATTTGTCATCCAATTCAAAGAAAAATCTGAGTCATTGTGATTCCCACGCAAATTAATTTGCCACAGATCCATTTTTGAAAGTTACATCTTTCGGTGGTTAAGAGACCTAAATTTTGCCCCTCTTAATCACCGAAAGAAGTTATTTCCGTGGTTAAGAGGCCTAAATTTTGCCCCTCTTAACCACCGAAAGCCTGAAACTGCCAGAATCACCGAGTTTTTGCCCAGATCGAGATTTTTTGAGTTTGAATGGTATGAAACCTCTTCGAATGGACATTTGTTGAATTATCAAGTCAAATCCAATGGCTATTTTTGAGGGATAAGGAAAAGAAAAGGTGTTTCAATCATATTCGGTATCTTTTTCAAAGACAGAAAATTAGGATTTTTGCACACTTCAGCAAATTCGAATTTTATCCTTGGAGGACCAAATCAAACAGCCTTGGAAGGCTAGGCTTCACTTCATCGGCACTCTATCACTCTTGAAGATCATTAGATATGGATTGACCTCATCTTGAGGGTCTCTGCCTAGTTTTTTGTAAATATTGTTTACTTTTTGTATTTAGAAAATTAGATCCATTAATTTAGGATCTGAAAACTGTATTGTAAAGCTATAAAGTTGAAGACAGAAGATGAACAAATGGTTCGATTTTGAGTTCTATATGCTACTGTTTGTATGAAAGACACTTTCTTTAATATATCAACCTGCAAGCTTCTTTCATTTGTTACTGTCGGACCTTCTTTCATCTTTGTCTATGCTTATGAGTGGAATTAATTCTTTTGTCTCTGTTTAATGATCCTATGGTAATTGTCATCTTACTTTTGATTGTTAAGCAAGAATCACAAGCATATTTGGCTAGCTTGTTGACCCATCATATATATGGTTTTATGTATGTTCTGGTTAACTAATTAGTTTTCTTATCCCTTTGTTATACAAACCTATCTGACAATAGCTCATGAAGGCCTTGTGTTTCATGAATATAGTTAAGATTGTCTTGAGAATACAATCCAGAGTTTAAGATATTCATCTTGATCCAAAACCCACACCTATTATTGAGAAAATAGTTTCCAAAAAGATTGAGTTACCAGGCATCTCTGACTTACAGCCTAGGAGAGTTTCCTGGAGTGATAACACGTCTATCCTTCACTAAAACAAGGGAAGTACTTGCTTAAGTGACAATGTAAATTACTTCCATATGGTACACTATTTTAGCATCTTGTGAATGCTTTGCACAAGTGCTAGATTTTGTGATAATATTTGGGCACCATTTCCAAGGAGAATTGAGCCATTCTTCTTGTGATCTTGAAAGTATTTGCTTCAACCTTTCCTTTGTAATATTTTCTCAAATCATTTCTTACTTATCTTTCTCGGCGAATCCATTGAGGGTAGAATCCCTTTATCTTACCTTGATGATATTTTTCTAGCAAGATCATTTAGTGACTCCACAAAACCCAAGCATTGAAAGAAATAATAAAGAACCTAAAAGAAGATTTTATAACCCTACCAAGGATTATAAGAGAAGGCCTCCTCATAACTCTCCTATAGTCAAGTCTGTATTCATAGGAAGACTTCCTTTATCTCCAATTTCTCAACGACCGTGGATTGCCAATGCCTTCAATCCTTTAGATATGTACAGAATCTCAGGATACCCTCATGATATGCCTCAAAATTTCGATAAGTGGTTTCCTAAATTCTCTAGTAATAATGTCATTACTGTTGTAGAACATTTAGATAACTTTTGGGCATCATTTTAGAGCAACCTTCTTAATAATGATTATGATGATGAATATATAGTTATAAAACTATTTGTTGTTTCCTTTTTAGAAGACACTAGGAAATGGTATAATATTCTTCCTAATAAGAGTATTAAAACTTGGGACGACTTCCATGATGTATTTATGAAAACATGGGGTACCAAAAGGGATCCCAAAATGTTAATGGTACAATTTAATGGGATAAATAAGGAGAATGAATCGGTGAAGGAATTTGATACTAGGTTTGAACATTTATTCAAAGAAATCCCTAATAACATTATCCCAAAGGATGATGTTATTCTCCTCATATATACAAATTACTTTGAAGGGAAATTTGGATTCATGCTCAGGGATAAGGCCCCAAAGACCCTTGTAGAAGCACAAGAGCAAGCCACTAATATTGAGGAAATCATTCAGTATATAAAGTCGAACCTTTTCATGCTCATTGTGCCAGAGCTTAGTCTAATCCTAGGATTTTAAGCAATGTCGAACCTACTCAAGAGCATATGACCCTATTAAATAGAAATATTGATTAATTATCATTCGAACTTACACAAAATCAAAACCTTCTTGCGAGTAGGATGACTAGCCTTGAGAGGGATCAACAACAAAATCTTCCTACTAGACCTCCCTACAATGGTAAATAACAACAAAAGGGAAATCATGGATGGAAGCTTAGAGTTCCTAATGAACAAAGGATTCCTAATACCCTAGCACCAACTAATATGATTAATCAGGAAGTTGTCCCTTGGTTTTTTCCTTGTTTTGATTATTAATGGAAACATGAGTGTCCTAAACTTCATAATGATGGTAGTAATGAGGACCTTTATAATTGTGATGCCATGAACTATATTAATACATTGGAACCCATTTTTCATGCCCCATATTATTATTATTATTTAAATAAATAAATAATAATCATAATAATAAAGTACAATAATTATTCTAAAAGGGGTCGTCCCCATATTATTATTAATAAATAAATAAATAATAATATTAAGGAAGTATAACAATTATTTTAAAGGGAACATACATGTGAGGCGTAACGAATGGAATTGTTTTGGCTTTTATCCTCGGTGGCTAGGGTTTAACCCTAGCCCCTTCTGACATGCGCGTCGGCCATGGAGGTGGGATCCTCTGCTACTGTTAGTGCCCTAGTTCGTGGGGTCGTTCCTCTCATATTCGTGCTCAAGCAAGGGTCTGTTATGCAGTCTAGTGCTTATTTTTGAGATGTTGTTCAAAGAGTTTATGCTCCCTTGTCTTTGTCTTTTTTGGTTCAAGGATCCCCTTCCCTTGTCATTCCCATGGGGAAAGACGTTGAAGAAGAAGAGGAATATTACATATCCATGATTATGGTCTGTCGCTTCAATGGATTTTGGCCAAATTTAGTTGATATTAACAGCTAGATCTCTGCTACCTCGATCCCTATAATGAAACAACAAGATTTCATTCATCCTTGTGCAAAATATTTTTTCATAGTCGATTTTGACATTCAAGAATATCGTGATCTGATATTTAACTCATCCCCATAGTTTTGGGGAAACTCGGGTTTGTACATGAAACCCTAGTCTCCTTCTTTCAATCCAGCTACTGACATTCTCTCCTCGGCCCCAGTTTGGGTGAGACTCCCTAATCTGCTCCTTCATTTTTGGGGTTTTCCCTGTCTCGAAGCCATTGGCTCGGCATTAGGAAAGTTCCACTTCAAAAGACGTGAAACTGCGAGGCATATCACCTCTACTTATTCCCATATTTGCATAGAAATGGACTTCAGTAAAGGATTCCCAACTAAAGTTATTCTTACTAATAAAAAATACTCTTGGCCTCAAAAACTTGACTATGAGAGAGTCTCCTTTCACTGCAGATCTTGCTTTGAAACATGTCATATTGCTTCCCATTGTCCCAAAGGGTCCAAAAACATCATAAAGTACTAAAAATCCTCTTGGTGGGTTGGATCTAATGACGACCACCAAGTAATTTCAAAATCCTGCAAAGAACCTCCACAAGACATTGAAAAGCCTCCTCATTCAGATCCTCCTATTCAAGACACTCTGTTATCTCAAGATTTGTGCCAGAGCTCCACTGGAAAGCCGGAAAAAGAGGCATCTACCCTTTAGGACTCATATAAGGGACTTTAGATACAACAATCCCCTCATCCATCGACAAGCTGAGAAGATCAAGTTGATGTTGTTCAGGTTTCGGATCAAGAAAAACAAGAAGCTTCAAATCAAGAAAATCTAGGTATCATAGACATTATAAATGGTCCAACATCTGCAAACGAAGTTTGGACGGTATTCAGAAAGATGAATAAAGTGCATGTAACATCATAGCCAATGGTAACACGAATTTGGGTCTGCAGATCACGCAAAAAGACAAGCTCTTACCCAACGAGTTAATTTATATGCAATGTCTCTTCACGTTTATTCTCGGAGTATTTTTCTAAGTGTATTCAGTAAGGTTGTTCTATGTGAAGATTTCATTTGAGTATTGGAAAAATTCATTAGTAGTATGTAGTAGTTGTCTATTTAAGGCCCTGAGTTGGCTCAAATTTTCAATATTTTGTAACTCCTTTGCGGTCTCGACTGCACCTTTTTTATTATAAAATTTCCCAGTTTATGTTAAAAAAAACAATTATTTTAAAGGGGATCATAATAATTAATTATTAATAAATATTTAGGGTAAAATAAGTAACGGTAATCATGGAAAAACGCTAAAATATAATAAATAAATAAAGAGTGGATCATAAGGATCTAGTTCTTTACCATGGATGGATTCCATATAAGGAAGAAGAAGACGAAGAAAAGGGGATCTCATTTTTCTTGGGAAATCTGAGAACAAGGATAAGGAGAGCTAGTGCACAGTAGTGGATTGAGGGCTCGGGAGCTCTCAGTCATGATGATTGAGGGGTTGGTTGGGAGGAGATTCATCCCTCACTTTTTGTTGCGGTTTGTTAGGGTAATTATCAAGGTGTTATTATGTTTCTGAAGTCACTAGGTTATAGGTAAGTTGGGTTCTTCATTGCAGGTCAATGATCAAGGTATTGTTAATTTTATGAAATCACCATGTTACAGGTAAGTTGGGTTCTTCACCGCAGGTAAGTTCCTCACCTCTCACTGTTGTTGTTAGTAAGAATTTTTTATTGAAGAATGAATGGTTATCTGGATTAATTTATATTTGATACATTTGTATTTTCTTTTGTAGATCTCACAATTACATATGGGAAATTTTGCTTCTATTTTCTTTATTAAATTGGGCCATTACACCATTTATACCATCTCTTTCAAATAATACTACAATTTCATCCTAGAACAACTTGAGAAAACTAAACAAGAGGCTACTAGGAAAGCAAGGTTAGAAATTTTCAATCAAATGGATGAAGAATCAAGGGAAAGGCTCAAGAAAAGAGAACACCAAGTTTATACTAGAAATAAGAATGCACTTGAAACCCTTCCTAATGATCCTAGACCTCCTCGGAAAAATCCCCCTTTAGCATCAAGTGATAGTCCTCCTCCTTATCCAATCTTACCTAAGAATGATGATATAGACTTAAATATTGATATGGCTAGTATTCTGGCAAAGGTCATTATACCTGTCCCCCTTACTAAGATAATGAAGATTCCTTCTATAAGGGACAAGGTAAAAAGGTTCTTAAATGTCCAATAATAGCATAAGGATTCTTTTATACTAAGTTATACAAAACGGGGAAACATCTGGAAGTTTCTGAAATAGGGACGTCAGGAAACGTGACCCTCCAAAAATGGAAACGTTGGGGGAAAAGTCGTATATATATATATATTAACTCCCATAGATGATCAATATATTAACGTGACATTTTAGAAGGAAAATCGTGTATATATTAACTCCCATAGATGATCAATATCATTGATTACATGATGCAAGCAACAAAATCCAAAATCAGACTTTATAGATGAGGCTATACATCCAAAATAAACCTTTATAAATGAGGTTGTATGTGCTGAAAATGAAATAAAACATGATATAAAGAAAACTGCAATTACATATCCTAATACATGTCATATTCATCCTCATACTCGTCATTAAAAATAGAACAAGATGCATGTTCAACGGAACTAGAGCATGGATGGGAAGAAGAGGAAATTTCACTTCCCGTTGCATCATCACCAATATCAAGAGCAACAAGAGAGAGCTCCAAGTCTAGGAATTTTGCATCCACATCCCAAACTTTATGAACTCCACTTGCATATTATTCACCACTACGAGAGACAAGGTGGAGATTTGAACGCACATCAAAAAAATCCTCAACCTTCTATGATCCCAACCTATTTTTCTTCACATAATGAATGAAACCATAGGTGCTCCAATTCCTTTCTACTGATGAAGAGTTTGCCACTTGTGACCATTTGAGGTACCCATGAACCTCTTGGCTACTTGGAAGAGCCCACAAACCAAAAAAAATATGTCGAAATGACTACAGTATGGGCTGAAAATTCGTTGGTCATAATGTACGAAATTTCCAAATCACGAAATTCCTTATGGTGTGGCTAACGACATTTCAACAGAGTTTTGCACTTGTTTCGACATGTTTTGGGTACTGGTACATCACCCAAGGGGACGTTTCCTGCAACATAACTCCTATATTATTACAAGCCAATCATTTTGAACAAAGTAAGGAGGAACATGCACCTTTTTTCATCTCTTTAGTAGTGAATGACCTTTGGCTTCGTAATTGTATGCTTGATTCTGGGGAATCTGCTAATGTGGTGAATTTAAAGGTCATTAATGAGTTAGGATTAAAAATCACAAGGACTTATAGGAATGTTTGTGGGATTGACTCCAAAGCTATTAGGGTATGTGGTTTGATTAAAGACCTTGAAGTTTTCCTTGCTAATTATCCTGAGGTCGCTATTATAATGGATGTTGCAAACATTGATGTGTTTGATACTTGGGGAATGCTCTTATATAGGAAATGGGTTGTAACTTTGGGTGGTAGTTTACAGATGGATTTATCCTATTCCACCATCCCAATTGAATATGGGGCCTATGCTACTTTGTATAACTAACCAATGATGAAAAATCATGTAGAATACCCTAATCATAACGATGTTTGGAGTGATCATGAATTTTACACACCCTTGAAGATACATGAAAAGGACCATTATGATAGATTTTGTGAAGAATATATGGATTCTCATCTTAATACAAATATTTATCAAGAATTATCTATTCTTCCTTTTGTGCAAGAAGATAGTATTGATGATGTTGATGTAATAGTATTTCCAAAAGGACAGGATTATAGTGAACAAATCATGAAGTATAAAGACAAGGATCTGAGGTATGTTAGAATTTTGAACCAAGGTAATGAAAGAACCTTACCTTTGTGTGAAGATGATCAGAAGATCATTGCTTCAATTAAGTCCCATCCTCCTACTTTAGATAAAGGAAAAAATGCTCAATATGATAAAGGAATAGTTGATCCTAAATTAAGGATGGAAGATTTTCATACATGAAGCTTAGTGCTTATGTGGGACAAGAGAAAGATAATGCCAAATATACACAAGGAATTTGTTTTTTTATGGTATGGCCCTTACAAGGTCAAGCATAAGTGTGAACCTGGTTCCTTTTACTTATCCACACCTAAGGGAAGGAGATTACCATTACCCATTAATGGATCCCTTCTTCAGCCTTATTATGTGGAAGGAACCTGACTTCTTAGGATTAGAGTAGAATAGGTTAGTATTAGGTCATGTTGTGTGCCTACATTTTGATTTATTATTTTCTTTTATGTTATTTATTGATTTATTCATGTATCCATGTTAGCTTAGCATATACATGTTAGTGATAAATTAATGGAAATGGAAAAAATTTCTTTCTCGCATTAGCTTTATATTTTTCATAAACCAAGGTGGATAACATCCCCTTGTCGTTTGTCACTGTTGATTTTATGTTAGAATGTAGTAGCATTTTTAGAGTCATGTAGGTTTCAGATATTGGAGTACCTAGGATGCTAAGGTTCTCATGCACTCTACGATGATCACATATCCCCAAGTTGGAGCCAAATGTTACCCTCCTTCTCACCTAGGGGTAACTAGAGGAGATCATGTCTCATGGACCACAATTATGATAGTGATCCCAATGATGATGATGATGATGATCGATATTCTCCACAGATAGCATCCCCTCAAATGTATCACCCCTCATCCAACTCAACTCATTGCACTTGATCAACATATTTCATTCAATAATGGTGGTACAACACACATGAGGTACACTAGTCATTGTTTCATATAAAGTTTCACATTTAATGCATTAAGAATTTAGGTGAGGATCATGGGTTGAAGTCACATAATGTATCATAAGATTGGAAGTTATGTTTTTTTTCCTTGTTTCACCTTAGTGGCCATCATTTGTGTCCTAGTCCAATGTTGTAACTCTTGGGGAATAGGGGTACTACTGCGAGGATTTAATAGGAGTAGCGTACATCCCCCTTCCATAATTAACACTCTTCAACATGGGGAATTTTGTAGTGTGCTAATATTTGGGTAATTTTTGTTACATGTACACCAAAAAGGATCGTGGTTCATTCTCCTATGACAAAAAGGGATAAAATTTTGAGCTCAATGCAATTGCTAGAAAAAATAAATAAGAAAAAAAAAGCATGCTATAAAATAAAGAAGAAATATGGGATAATGAATGACCAAGTCAAAATTCAAAGGTCAGCTTGAATGACCATCACTATGAGGTGATTGCCCCTAGTCCTAATGCACTGAATGCATATCAATGAAAAATATTTAATCCCAATAATAAAAATAATGAATGCTTGAAACCTAAAAAGGGGACTTGCAAAAGAAATAAAAGAGTATCAAAAGGAAAGAAAGGGATTTGAAATACACACATTGGCGAGGAAAGGGTATCTCAAATAGCAAGTGCTCCCTCTACAAAGGCGATCATGAAGATGGATAGAGAACGATACCTTGCATGTCAATGACTCCATCACCATGAAGTAACCCCATGTCATTTTATTCAATGTACTTACACTTTGATGGGTTTTGTTGGGAAATACTTCTTTACTTGGGTATTGGCACACCTAATAGTGTCTTTTAATGGTCCTCCCATACCTAAAATTGGAAAATTGAATAAATTCTTGAGCTAATGTTAAGTTTGAAGAAGATACCTAATGTGAATTGCTTATGTAGATTTTGTATTAAGTGGTGGCTTACTTTGTATGATTATAATGGTTATGGTATCTTGTAGATACTGGTTTCACTTGATTCTCTGGGCTTTGTTTGGTCATGATGAACCTTGGCATGGTCATTTGGAGGTCATTTTCAATATGACACCCATGACATTATGGAATTTTCAGAGGACATTGCACACCTAAGACAAAGCATTGGGTATTTTTATGACTTGGCATGACCTGAGGCACATTTCCACACCTCTTGGGCCTTGGACGTTGGACTGATGAGATAAGATGTTGTAGATATAGTGAGATGGGCTATCAGAGGGGAAAGAGGTCCACACCTTGGACAATGTACCTCGAATCATGTTAGGTTTTGATTTGAGGACATTTCACTTGGATATGATTCGACACCCCTTGGAGAGATGATGGACGCTTCTTTCACCTTGGATGTTGGCATTTTTTATCTTGGATGTTGAGCATATTTATGATCATGTCATGTGATACAATGATTTGATGGTGGTGGGGCCAACCTACCATTAGTGCATCCATTTTGATGATGAGATGTGATATTTGATGAGGAGGTGTGACTTTTCACCATGCTTTGGACCTTTTGATGATGAGGTGTGACCTTTGGAGGCCCTTGCACCCTCATAGAGCATGGCATCACCCTCATTGTGGCATCCTACACTCACATGTGTCACTTTTGAGGGAATGTTTTGGTGTATTAGCATGTTTATTTATGTTTGAGGTTATTTTGGGGGTCATCCATGACCTATCCAACTTGTATCATGAATATTTTATGTTTTTAGGGGATTTGACGGTTTATAGCAATAGTGTTTCCTCGCTTAAGAAGGATAGTGCTACCTCATTGTTGAATCATAACTCACACTTATGGAGAATTATCATTACTTGTCTTCTTTTACTCTCTCTTCACTATGGAGTACTTATGCGCAACTTTGGAAGATTGATATAGTGGATGATTTTCTTGTTTTGGCGGATGTTTCACAAAACTAGGGTTTCTTCATGCACACCAACTTGGTCTAGTAAGTGGTATTTTCCAAGTATTGTGTTTTGGTCATGGTATTTAAGTAAATTCTCTATCAAAATGGTGATAATTTGCATGTTATCTTGTTTCCTTGGGAACATTTTGATAGAAACCCTAGATAAGGATTGTAATAGGTCATTCCCTTCCCTTGTTTTATCCATCTTAATTTTGTTGAAGCATACACATTGAATATTAGGGATTGTGAGTGGATATCCCTCTAACCTTGTATTTGTTGTTGAAATATAGGGTTTATGAGTGGATAAACTCTAGGGATTGACCTAGTTCCCCTTCATCTTGTGCTAGATGCTTTAGAAGAAGTAGGACGACACCTAGGGTTTATGAGTGGATAAACTCTACGATTTGTTTTCCTAGAAGGCTTGACCTAGGCTTATGATTGGATAATCCGAGGATTTGATCTTCAAGTCTTCCTTTTCTTTTAGCATCCTTTCAAGTTGTTGCATTAACTCCATATGCCCAAGGACTTAAAGAAGGCACTAATATTTCTATTATTACAAGTGATTACAAGCCTTAGTTTAGCTTCTCTTCCCCAAACGACTTGGTGTTAGGTTAGGGTTTGCATTCCATTTGCAGTTTTCATCATTTCTAGCGTAAAATCTTGCATCTTAGCTTAGATTGCCATCTAAAATCATCATTTATGAATTTATTGCATTTTCAGTCATTAGGGCTTGTCATATTGCACGTAATTGACATAGTTTAATGCTCTTTCATGCAAGTAATCATTCATCTATGATTTGGTAGTTTTTTATTAATATTTGGTAATATCTTCCATTGCATTTTAACTAGTTTAAGACCAATTTACTACTATTTTTGTAAACTTTCTATTGTTGAAGTATACTATCTCTTGTTCCAAATTTTATTGCAACAACGTTTTTTCTCTTTGATAGCTAGTGGATTATCCCCTTTTTTTCCCATTTATTAGCTAGTGTTTCGGGGCATTTGATTTACTTTTCGATATATGTCATTGGTTATCACACCCCTCACACAAGCATAATCACTTTTCCTTGTCTAATTTACCTTAACCTTGCCCATAACATTAACCTAGTTGAATCAAGCATCCAACATAGGGGGCCATAGACTTTCCCTAGCTTGATATAGGATCCCTTGAGGTTGCAAGGGAAGCCTCCCTTGCGATGATCTTCTATCCTTGACTAACACGAGGGAAGTAATTTCTTAGGTGATAATGACAATTACTTACATATGTTACACTAGTTTATCATCTTATGAAGGCTTTGCACAAGTGCTAGATTTTTTTATAACAATACTCATTGATGAGAAGTGTTCTATTGCAGGCTAAAGATGTTGGTTGTGGAGCCTGATTATCTTCCTAATTCATAGGTATTGTTTCAACCATGTTTGAACCCCATTACCTGACGGAGGGGTGTGGGGGGGCTTTCCCCCCACATATCTAGCCAAGGGGGTCCAAGGGGTGGGCGAGAAATTTTGGAGCCCACACTGAAAAGGGTTTGGCTTAAGCGCCCCCGAAGAGAATTTTTGGGGAAAATTGCCTTGTAAAATATTGTAATTTCTTAGTCAATCTGGACCGTTCATTATAAGGTCATAGATATCACAGTAGAAGTTATGTTAGGGTTTTTTTTCCCTAGAAGGAAACCCTCTTTTATGAGGGAATTGTATTGCGGCTATGTATGTGTGTGAATATTGTATTCTGAGAGAGGAGAATGTGAGAGAAAGAAGAGGAAGTTATAGAGGGTATGTTGTAGGTTGTATCCCTTCATTTGTTGGATAATAATAACTGAAGGAATTGGAAATTTCTCTAGTGGACGTAGCCCACACTGGGTGAACCACACAAATATGTGTCTCTATTATATTGTGTATCTTCTTTGTTTTGTTTCCCCATTAATTTTTTATTTCTCCCCGATCTTTCTTTTCTAACAACTAGTATTAGAGTGAAAGGTAACTCTCAGGAAAAGAGGGTTCCTGGTTTGAGTGGGAGCAATGGCGAAAGATGGAAATTTTAAGGTTGAAAAATTTAACAGCTAAAACTAACTATATCAAAAGGATTTTTTCCTTCCATTGGACAGAAAAGCAAAGCAACCAACGAGTATGAAGGATGAAGAATGGGAGATTCTTGACAGAAAGGAACTAGGAATGATACGACTATGGATGGAAGTGTCGGTGGATTTCAATATCTCAAAAGAAACAATAATAGAGGATTTGATGAAGACAATAGCTAAACTATATGAAAATCCCTCAGCCTACAATAAGGTATTTCTAATGAAGCAATTATTTAATATGAAGATGTCGTAAGGTGGATCTATTGCCGACCATTTAAATGAATTTAATACAGATACTAATCAACTAGGTTCTGTAAAATTGGACTTTGATGATGAGGTTAGGGATCTTCTAATCTTGTGCTCATTGCCAGAAATCTGGAATGGCTTGGTCATGGTTGTAAGTAACTCTGTCTCTGGTTCAAACACTCTGGAATTTGATGATGTTGTTGGTGTTATCCTTAACGAGGAAATGCAATGGAAAAACGCAGGTGAGACGATAGGTAATGCATTGACCATGGAGACCAGGGGAAGACAAAAGTATAGAGAAAAGAGATCGGGGAACTGCGAGAATTTTAGGAAGGGAAGATCCAAACACATACTAGGAAAGATAGACTAGTAGAATTGTGGGAAGAAAGGACATCTGAAGAAATATTGCATAGGTCCAAAGAAACAAAGAGATGGAAAATAAGAGAAAAATTATGAAGCAAATGTAACATGTGATATGTTATAAGATGCTTTGATTTTTTCTCTAGATAATATTAATGAATCTCGGGTAGTATATTCAGGGGATTCATTTCATGCCACACCCCATAGGAAATATTTCCAAGATTATGTTCAAGGTGATTTTGGACAGGTTTATTTGGGTGATGATGAAACATGTCAAATTGTTGGAATGGGTAAGGTACAAATAAAGCAAAAGAATGGAAGCCAATGTTTACGGAAAGAGGTGAAACATATACCATATCTGAGAAGAAATCTAATTTCAATAGGACAGTTGGAAAGTGAAGGTTGTATATCTACATTTACAGATAAGGAGTGGAAGGTCACTAAAGGATCACTAGTAATGGAAAAAGGAGATAAGGTAGGTACATTGTATTTATGTACTCGTAATGTTGACTCTTCAATTCTTTATCTTCTACAAGTGTGGATACAACAATATGGCATCATAGGCTTGGACACATGAGTGAGAAGGGGATGCAAATACTTCACAGAATGAATTTGTTTCCATATATTAAACAAGTTGATTTGCATTTCTATGAACACCGTGTTTATGGAAAACAAAAGAGAGTCAAATTTCTCAAGGTTGGAAAGGAAAAGAAGAGTGAAAACTTAGAGCTTGTGCATATAGATGTATGGGAACCAACTCAGGTATCATCTCTTGCTATCTCTCGTTATTATGTTACTTTTATTGATGATGAAACTAAAAAAACTTGGGTTTATTGCATTCGAAAAAAATCTAATGTTTTTGGCACTTTTAAGAAATGGAAATCTATGGTTGAGAATGAGACAGGAAAAAGGTTGAAGTGTCTCAGATCAGACAATGGAGGTGAATACTACAGCAAGGATTTTGATGATTACTATCCATACCATCGGATTCATAGAGAGAAGACAGTTCCAAGAACACCACAAGAAAATGGTGTGTCAGAAAGGATGAACGGGATAATCATGGAACGTGCAAGGAGTATGAGATTTCATGTTGGGTTTCCCTTACAGTTCTGGGCAGATGTTATAGATATCGTTGGTTACTTAATAAATAGAGGGCCTTCAATATATTTGGATGGTGGCATTCCAGAGGAGGCATGGACAGGTAAAAATGTTAACTACTCATTTCTGAAGACTTTTGGTTGTGAAGCATTTGTCCATATTGATAAAGAAAATAGAAAAAAGCTTGAGGAAAAATCCAAGAAGTGTACCTTTATTGCATAATGTGTTAATGATTTTGGTTATCGCTTATGGGATTATGAAAATCATAAAACCATTAGGAGTATATATGTGATATTCAATGAAAAGGTCATGTACAAATATTAGTTGGAGGGAAAGAAATAGGAAAAGGAAAACACAGAATACATAGTGTTGGATAAAATCAAAGAAAATGAAATTCCAAAGGTACCATAAAATCAAAATGTACAACAATGGGAGAAACACGCACCTCAAACACCTACAAGTGTTGTTAGAATATATACCAGGTTAAGTAGACCCCCTGAACGATACTCTCCTTCATTGTATTATTTATTGTTGATTGACTTTGGTGAACCAAAAATTTATGAAGAGGAAATGTAGGTAGACACTAAAAAGAAGTGGGAGCAAGGCATGAAAGAGGAAATGGATTCCTTGGTAAATAACCAGACTTGGGACTTGGTTCAATTACTTGCAGGAAAAAGAGCATTGTAGAATAAATGGGTTTACAGGTTTAAGGAAGAAGATGGAGGTAAAAAGCGATACAAGGCTAGAGTTGTTGTAAAGGGGTTTGCACATGTCCCCAAGTTGGAGATAGATGTTACCCTCATTCTCATCTAGGGGTAAATAGAGTAGATAATGTCTCATGGACCAAAATTATGACAGTGATCCCGATGATGATGATGATGATGATGATGATCGATATTCTCCACAGATAACATCTCCTCAGAAAACAGAAGAGAGTCAAATTTCTCAGGGTTGGAAAGGAAAAGAAGAGTGAAAAGTTAAAGCTTGTGCATACAGATGTATGGGGACTAGCTCAGGTATCATCTCTTGGTGTATCTCATTATTATGTTACTTTTATTGATGATGCAACTAAAAAAAACTTGGGTTTATTGCATTTGACAAAAATCTAATGTTTATGACACTTTTAAGAAATGGAAAGCTATGGTTGAGAATGAGACAGGAAAAAGGTTGAAGTGTCTTAGATCAGACAATGGAGGTGAATATTGCAACAAGGAGTTTGATGATTACTATTCATACCATGGGATTTGTAGAGAGAAGACAGTTCTAGGAACACCACAAGAAAATGGTGTGTCAAAAAGGATGAACACGATAATCATGGAACGTGTAAGGAGTATGAAATTGCATATTGGGTTTCCCTTACAGTTATGGGAAGATGCTATAGATATTGTTGTTTACTTAATAAATATAGGGCCTTCAATCTCTTTGGATGGTGGAATTCCAGAGGAGGCATGGACATGTATTCTCCACAAATAGCATCTCCACAGAAAACAGAAGAGGGTAAAATTTATGAGGGTTGGAAAGGAAAAGAAGAGTGAAAAGTTAGAGCATGTGCATACAGATGTATGGGGACCAACTCAGGTATCATCTCTTTTTGGCTCTCATTGTTATGTTACTTTTATTGATGATGCAACTTAAAAATATTGGGTTTATTGCATTCGTCAAAAATCTAATTTTTTGATACTTTTAAGAAATGGAAAGCTATGGTTGAGAATGAGACAGGAAAAAGGTTGAAGTGTCTCAGATCAGACAATGGAGGTGAATACTACAGCAAGGAGTTTGATGATTACTATTCATACCATGGGATTTGTAGAGAGAAGAAGACAGTTCCAGGAACACCACAAGAAAAAGGTATGTCAGAAAGGATGAACAAGATAATCATGGAACGTGTAAGGAGTATGAGATTTCATGCTAGGTTTCCCTTACAGTTCTCAGTAGATGTTGTAGATATTGTTTTTTACTTAATAAATAGAGGTCCTTCAAGCTATTTGGATGGTGGAATCCCAGAGGAGGCATGGACAGGTAAAAAGGTAACTACTCATTTCTGAAGACTTTTGGTTGTGAAGCATTTGTCCATATTGATAAAGAAAATAAAACAAAGCTTGAGGGAAAATCCAAGAATTGTACCTTTATTGGATACTCTATTAAATATTTTGGTTATCGCTTATGGAATTATGAAAATCATAAAATAATTAGGAGTGGAGATGTGGTATTCAATGAAAATGTCATGTATATAGATTAGTTGTAGGGAAAGAAAAAGGAAAAGGAAAACAAAGAATACACAGTGCTTGATAAAATCAAATAAAATCAAATTCCAAAGGTACCAGAAAATCAAAATGTACAACAACAGGATCAACAAACACCTGCAAGTGTTGTTAGAAGATCTACCAGTTTAAGTAGACCCCCTGAACGATATTCTCCTTCATTGTATTTTTTATTGTTGACGGACTTTGGTGAATCAGAAATTTATGAAGAGGCAATGTAGGTAGACACTAAAAAGAAATGGGAGCAAGGCATGAAAGAGGAAATAGATTCCTTGGTAAATAACCAGACTTGGGACTTGGTTCAGTTTCCGGCAGGAAAAAGAGCATTGTAAAATAAATGGGTTTATAGGTTGAAGGAAGAATATGGAGGCAAAAAGTGATACAAGGTTAGACTTGTTGTAAAGGGGTTTTCACATGTCCCAAAGTTGGAGCTGGATGTTACCCTCATTCTCACCTAGGGTAACTAGAGTATATCATGTCTCATGGACCACAATTATGATAGTGATCCCGATGATGATTATTATGATCGGCATTCTCCACAGATAACATCCCCTCAAATTCCTCACCCCTCATCCAACTCAACTCATTTCACTTGATCAACATAGTTCATTCGATGATGGTGGTACAACACACATGAGGTACACTAGTCATTGTTTCATATAAAGTTTCAAATTTAATGCATTAATAATTTAGGTGAGGATCATGGGTTGATTTCAGATAATGGATCATAAGCTTGGAAGTTATGTTTTTTTCCTAGTTTCACCTTGGTGGCCATCATTTGTGTCCTAGTCCAATGTTGTCACTCTTGGGGAATAGGGGTACTACTAGGAGGATTTAATGGGAGTAACATACATCCCCCTTTCATACTTAACACTCTTCATCATGGGGCATTCCGCAATGTGCTAATCTTCGGGTAATGGATGTTACATGTACACCAAAAAGAATCGTGGTTCTTTCTCCCATGAGAAGAACGGATAAAATGTCAAGGTCAATGCAACTGCTAGAAAAAATAAATAAGAAAAAGAAAGCATGTTATAAAATAAAGAAGAAATATGGGATAATGAGTGACCAAGTCAAAATCCAAAGGTCAGCTAGAGCTCTACCCCCTCACTATGAGGTGATCGCCCCTAGTCCTAATGCATTGAATGCATATCAATTAAAAGGATTTAATCCCAGTAAGAAAAATAATGAATGCTTGAAACATAAAAAGAGGACTTTCAAAACAAATAAAAGAATATCAAAAGGAAAGAAAGGGATTTGGAATACAAACATTGTCGAGGAAAGGGTATCTCAAATAGCAAGTTCTCCCTCTACAAAGGCACCCATGAATATGGACAAAGCACGATACTTTGCATGTCAATGACTCCATCACCATGAAGTAACCACGTGTCATTTCATTCATCGTACTTACACTTTGATGGGTTTTGTTGGGAAATACTTCTTTACCTGGGTATTGGCACATCTAATAGCGTCTTTTAATGGTCCTCCCATACCTAAACTTGGAAAATCTCATAAAGTCTTGAGCTAATGTGAAGTTTGAAGAATATACCTAATGTGAATTGCTTATGTGGATTTTGTATTAAGTGGTGGATTACTTTGTATGATTCTAATGGTTATGGTATCTTGTAGTTATTGGTTTCACCTGATTCTATGGGCCTTGTTTGGTCATGATACACCTTGACATGGTCCTTTGGAGGTAATTTTCACTATGATACCCAATACGTTATGCACTTTTCAGAGGACATTTTACACCTAAGACAAAGCGTTGGATATTTTGATGACTTGGCATGTCCTAAGTCACCTTTCCACACCTCTTGGGCCTTGGACATTGGAATGATGAGCTAAGATGTTGAAGATATAGTCAGAGGGGCAGGAGGCCCACACCTTGGACAATGTATCTCAAAGAATGTTAGGTATTGATTTGAGGACATTGCACTTGGAGATGATTGGAAACCCCTTTGAGAGATGATGGAAAATTATTTCACCTTGGACGTTGGCATTTTTCACCTTGGAACGTGAGCATATTTATGATGAGGTCATGAGCTATGATGATTTGATGATGGTGGGGCCAACCTACCATTAGGGAATCCATTTTGATGATGATATGTGACCTTTGATGAGGAGGTGTGACTTTTCACCATGCTTTTCACCTTTTGATGATGAGACGTGACCTTTGGAGGCCCTTGCACCCTTCTAGAGCATGGCATCACCCTCATTGTGGCATCCTACACTCACATGTGTCACTTTTGAGGGATCGTTTTGGTGTATTAGCATGTTTTTTTTTATGTTTGAGGGTTTATAGTCTAGGGTTTCCTCATATAAGAATGCTAGCGCTACCTCATTGTTGAATCATAAATCACACTTGTGGATAATTATCATTACTTATCTTCTTTTACTCACTCTTCATTATGGAGTACTTACACGCACCTTTGAAATATTGATATAGTGGATTATTTTCTTGTTTGGTGGATGTTTCACAAAACTAGGGTTTCTTCATGCACAACAACTTGGTCTAGTAAGTGGTCTTTTCCAAGTACTTGTGGTTCGTTCATGGTAATTAAGTAAATGCTCTATCAAAGTGGTGATAAGTTGCATGTTATCTTGTTTCCTTGGAAAATTTTTGATAGAAACCTTAAGTAAGGATTGTAATAGGGAATTCCCTTCCCTTGTTTTATCCATCTTCCTTTTGTTGAAGCATACAAGTTGAATATTAGGGATTCTGAAAGGATGTCCCCCAAACCTTGTCTTTGTTGTTGAAATCTAGGGTTTATGAGTGGTTAAACTCTAGGGTTTGACCTAGTTCCCCTTGATCTTGTGCTAGATGCTCTAGAAGAAGTAGGACGACACCTAGGATTTATGGGTGGATAAACTCTACTATTTGTTTTCCTTCAAGGTTTTACCTAGGATTATGATTTGGTAATCCTAGGATTTGATCTTCAAGTCTTCCTTTGCTTTTAGAAT
Source organism: Picea sitchensis (assembly GCA_010110895.2). Lineage (NCBI taxonomy): Eukaryota > Viridiplantae > Streptophyta > Pinopsida > Pinales > Pinaceae > Picea > Picea sitchensis. Next base: position 76,011 of record SNQJ01S0001907.1, on the reverse strand, counting down.
CCTTTCAATTTTTTGCATTAACTCCATATTCCCAAGGACTTAAAGAAGGCACTAATTTTATATTATTACAAGTGATTACAAGCCTTAGTTTAGCTTATCTTCCCAAAACGACTTGGTGTTAGGGTAGGGTTTGCATTGCATTTGCATTTTTCATCATTTCTAGCCTAGAATCTTGCATCTTAGTTTAGATTGCCATCTAACATCATCATTTCTGAATTTATTGCATTTCCAGTCATTAGGGCTTGTCATATTGCACCTAATTGACATAGTTTAATGCTCTTTCATGCAAGTAATAATTTGTCTATGATTTGGTAGTTTTTTCTTAACATTTGGTAATATATTCCATTGCATTTTAAATAGTTTAAGACTGATTTATTGTTGTTGTTGTAAACTTGCTATTGTTGAAGTATATTATCTCATGTTCCAAATTTTATTGCAACACCTTTTTTTCTCATTTATAGTGAGGGGATTAGGCCCCCCTTCCCCCCCCCCCCCCCCCCCCCCCCTACACACACATCTCTTTCCAAGGGGGTCCAGGGGGGCAGGGTGAGAAATTTTGGATCCCCTCGCTAACAAGGGTTTGGGAGCAGCACCCCCAAAGAGAAATTTTTGGGAAAATTACCTTGTAAAATATGGTAATTTTGTAGTCAATCTGGACCGTTCATTATAAGGTCATGGATCTTATGGTAGAAGTTATGTTAAAAAAAAAAATCACTAGAAGGAAACCCTCTTTTATGAGGGAATTGTATTGTGGTTGTGTATGTGTGCTAATGTTGTATTATGAGAGAGGATACTGTGAGAGAAAGAAGAGGAAGTTACAGCGGGTATGTTGTAGGTTGTATCCCTTCATTTCTTGGATAATAATCAAGGAAATACTTGGAGATTTCTCTAGTGGACGTAGCCCACACTTTGTGAACCATGTATATATGTGTCTCTATTGTATTGTGTATCTTTTTTGTTTTATTTCCACATTTGTTTTATTTTATTGCTCCCCGGTCTTGTTTTTCTAGTGGGAGCAATGGCAGAAGATGGAAAGTTTAAGGGCAATAAATTTAACAACCAAAACTACCTATATCAGAAGGATATTTTCCTACCATTGGGAGGAAAAACAAAGCAGTCGACAAGTATGAAGGACGAAGAATGGGAGATTCTTGACAGAAAGGAACTAGGAATGATACAACTGTGTCTCATAACATCGATGGATTTCAATATTTCAAAAGAAACAACAACAAAGGATCTGATGAAGGAATTGGCTAAACTATATTTAAAACCCTCAACCTCCAAAAAGGTATTTCTAATGAAGCGATTATTTAATATGAAGATGTCAAAAGGTGGGTCTGTTGCCAACCATTTAAATGAATTTAATCAGCTAAGTTTTGTAAAAGTGGACTTTGATGATGAGGTTAGGGATATTCTAATCTTGTGCTCATTTCCAGAAAATTGGAACGGCTTGGTCATGGTTGTAACTTTGTCTCTAGTTCAAACACTCTGAAATTTGATGATGTTGTTGGTGTTATTCTTAGCAAGGAAATGCGATGGAAAAACACAGGTGAGACAACAAATAATGCATTGACCATGGAGACCATGGGAAGACAAAAGGATAGAGGAAAGAGCTGAGGGAACCGCGAGAATTCTAGGAAGGTAAGATCCAAACACAGACTAGGAAAGATAGAGTGTTAGAATTGTGGGAAGAAAGGACATATGAAGAAAGACTGCAGAGCTCCAAAGAAACAAAGAGACGGACAACAAGAGAATAATTATGAAGAAAATGTAACATGTGATATGTTACAAGATGCTTTCATTATTTCTTTAGATAATATTACTGAATCTTGGGTAGTAGATTTAGGGGCTTCATGTCATGCCACACCCCATTGAAAATATTTCCAATATTATGTTCAAGGTGATTTTGGACAGGTTTATTTGGGTGATGATGAACCATGTCAAATTGTTGGAATGGGTAAGGTAAAAATAAAGCAAAAGAATGGAAACCAATGGTTACTAAAAGAGGTGAGACATATATCATATCTAAGAAGAAATTTAATTTCAAAAGGAAATTTGGTAAGTGAAGGTTGTATATCTACATTTACAGATAAGGCGTCGAAGGTCACTAAAGGATCACTGGTAATGGAAAAAGGAGAGAAGGTAGGTACATTGTATTTATGTACTGGTAATGTTGACTCTTCAATCTCTTTAGCTTCTACAAGTGTGGATACAACATTGTGACATCATAGCTTGGACACATGATTGAGAAGGGGATGCAGATACTGCACAAAATGATTTTGTTGTCATATCTTAAACAAGTTGATTTTCATTTATATGAACATTGTGTTTATGGAAAACATAAGAGAGTCAAATTTCTCAGGGTTGGAAAGGAAAAGAAGAGTGAAACGTTAGAGCTTGTGCATACATATGTATAGGGACAAGCTTAGGTATCATCTCTTGGTGGCTCTCATTATTATGTTAATTTTATTGATGTTGAAACTAAAAAAACTTGGGTTTATTTCATTCGACAAAAATCTAATGTTTTTGACACTTTTAAGAAATGGAAAGCTATGGTTGAGAATGAAACAGAAAAAAGGTTGAAGTGTCTCAAATCAGATAATGGAGGTGAATACTGTAGCAAATATTTTGATGATTACTATCCATACCATGGGATTCGTAGAGAGAAGATAGTTCCAGGAACACCACAAGAAAATGGTGTTTCATAAATGATGAACAAGATAATCATGGAACGTACAAGGAGAATGAGATTGCATGATGGGTTTCCTTACATTTCTAGGCAGATGTTGTATATATTGTTGTTTACTTAATAAATAGAGGGTCTTCAAGCTCTTTGGATGGTGGAATTCCAGAGGAGGCATGGAGAGGTAAAAAGGTTAACTACACATTTCTGAAGACTTTCGATTGTGAAGCATTTGTCCATATTGATAAAGAAAATAGAACAAAGCTTGAGGAAAAATCCAAGAAGTGTACCTTTATTGGATGATGTGTTAATGATTTTGGTTATCGCTTATGGGATTATGAAAATCATAAAATAATTAGGAGTGGAGAGTGGGATTATGAAAATCATAAAATAAAGGTCATGTACAAATATTAGTTGCAGGGAAATAAATAGGAAAAGGAAAAGACATAATACACAGTGCTTGATAAAATCAAAGAAAATGAAATTACAAAGGTACCATAAAATCAAAATGTACAACAATGGGAGAAAAAAACACCTCAAACACCTGTAAGTGGTGTTAGAAGATATACCAGGTTAAGTAGAGCCCCTGAACGATACTCTCCTTCATTGTATTATTTATTGTTGACTGACTTTGGTGAACCAAAAAGTTATGAAGAGGCAATGTAGGTAGACACTAAAAAGAAGTGGGAGAAAGTCATGAAAGAGAAAATGGATTCCTTGGTAAATAACCAGACTTGGGACTTGGTTCTATTTCCTGCAGGAAAAAGAGCATTGCAAAATAAATGGGTTTACAGTTTTAAGGAAGAAGATGGAGGCAAAAAGCAGCACAAGGCTAGACTTGTTGAAAAGGGGTTTGCACAAAAGAAAGGTATATATTTTGACGGAATATTTTCTCATGTTGTTAAAATGACTTCAATTAGGACTATTTTAGGTCTTGTGAAAGTAGAAGATTTGCATCTTGAATATTTAGATGTAAAAAAAACTTTTCTCCATGGGGATGAAGAGATTTATATGCAGCAGCCATAGGGGTATGAGGTCAAAGGGACGGAAAATTTGGTATGCAAGTTGAAGAAGGGCTTGTATGGCCTAACGCAAGCTCCAAGGCAGTAGTATTTGAATTTTGACAAGTTTATGATATAACAAGGTTATAGTAGATGTCATTTGGATCACTGTGTTTATTTTAAGAGGCTGGAAAATGGAATCTATATTATCTTGCTATTGTATGTAGATGACATGCTTGTTGTAGGATCTAACATGCAAGATATAAATGTTCTCAAAAATAAATCAGTTAATTCATTTGTGATGAAGGATTTGGGTGTTGCAAAGAAAATCCTTGGTATGAGAATAACAAGAGACAGGAAAAATCGCATATCGATATTGTCTCAGGGTGAGTACATAGAGAAGGTGTTGGAGAGGTTTAGAATGAAGAATGCAAAACCAATTAATATACCTTTGGCTAGGCATTTCAAATTAACCAAGGAAATGTGTCCCAAGACACAGTAGCAGATAGAATACATGTCCAAGGTCCCCTATTCATCAACAATTTGCAATGTGATGTATGTTATGGTGTGCACAAAACCAGATATTGAACATGCAGTGGGATTTGTGAGAAGGTATATGAAAAAAACTAGGTAAAGAACATTGGAGGGCAATAAAATGGATTCTCAGGTATTTGAGAGGTAATGTTACTCATGCATTATGTTTTGGAGGTTCAAACATTGTTCTACATAGATATGTTGATTCAGATATGGAAGGTGTTAAAGATAGCAGGAGAAGCACCACAAGGCATGTTTTTACTATAATTGGAACAACAGTAAGTTGGATTTTGAAACTGCAAAAGGTTGTTGCACTTTCAACAATGGAAGCAAAGTATGTTATTGCTACAGAGGCTAGTAAAGAGATGATTTGGCTACATAGTTTTATGGAGGAATAGGGAAAGAAGCAAGAGAATAACAGGTTGTATTGTGACAGCCAGAGTGTCACTCATCATGCAAATAACTCAACCTTCCATTATAATACTAAGCATATACAACTCCGGTATCATTTCATATGATCTGTTTTGGAAGATGGACAATTGAAGTTGGAAAAGATACATACTAGCCAGAATCTTACAGACATGTTAACAAAGGTAATAACCAGGGAGAAACAAAGTTCCTGCTCAGTTTTAGTTGGCCTTGAAGCATGAAGGTGAGGATGAGAAATTTGTCAGGTCCAAGGTGAATCATAGTCCAATAGGTATTGTTATCACACAAGTTGTAGGTTGGGAAAATCATGACCCAACCACCAAAATGGCGACAACTAGGATATCACCTACCCATTGTCACCTTAGGTAGGTGTTCTCATCACTTTAGAGGTGAGGTAGTCACCTCAAGGGGGAAATCTCGGTGACCCTAGGGGGGATTGAGATGGAAAATGAGAAGTATGAATGGATGTCCCTAAAGGTCAATTCTGAATGGAAAGGGGAGCTTGGAGAAGGGTCTTGGGAAAGGTAAATGGTTTCCAAATGAGTTGAACGACCTGCCAAGAGTAAGGTACCTACCCGAGACACAATGAAAACCAAGGATACTTGTAATATGATAGTTGGACAAGAAATTTAAGATTGTTGTCCCTAATTACAGTAGTAAAATAATCAGTATATAAGAAATAACCATTAATCAAAGAGTTCTTTAAGAGATTAAATAAATCAAATTGCAAGTACAAGGGCTATACTAGCTAAAAAATATGACTTAGCATGCACTTTGACACTTGATTAGAAGCTTTTAAGTGATAAGTTCTGCAGAAAATTAACAGCCCTAATGGCTGTAGAAAACTAGGTTAGATATCATAAAATTTACCCACTAAAAGTTAGTCCTTGTTATCCCAAAAGATGTGCCTAGGTTAGTAGAGAGTTAGAGATCAATCTTAGCGTTAGTTTGGGAGTTATTAGAGGTTAAAGGGTTAGGTTTTTTGCATCCTTATGGTTATAGAAGTTAGTTGTAACAGCAGGAAGATTTAATGGTTGAAAGGGGATGCCTCAATAATGCAAGAGAACCAAAGGCTCAAAGAGAAACTTCCAAAAGAGATACCTTAAAACTTGAAACTTTCATGTTTACCAAGGCAACAATTTATTTCTCCAATGCAACAAGCAATGACTAGTGTCTTTAGTGATCGGGTTAATGGAGTCAAGAAAAGAATGAGCTAGAGGTACTACCTCCTTGGGGGTGTAAATCCTCTTACTCCCCAAGGCAAGTATATGTAGCTAGGGTTAAGACTAAGAGGGTGTATGCACTTATACTTCTCTTAGTAAACCCTTATTAAATCAACAATGTTTAAGCATAAAATGATGGAGGCTAAGGTGGGGGTGTATGTCTTTATACTTCCCACCTAGCTCTAGCAAAATAACCTTGACTTGAACACAAATGATAATACAAAGTAAAAAGCCTTACCAATTCAAGGAAAAATGCTAAGATAAACCACCACAATAGCAAAAGAAGAGTCTTTCCAGGCTAGTGCATCGCTTCCACCAACCAATAACCAAGAAAATAGCCATACACAAGAGCACAAGAGAGAAAATATCCAAGGTACCAAAAATTTCAGTCCAATACTTCTCACAATGGGAGAGTTATAATTTAAAATGAGATATTATTATCTCTATTTATACAAAATGTCACTAACATAGTTTTTCCACATAATTTTAGGGTAAACCACAAGATTATGAGTCAACAACCCTAATCTTTCCCCTTTACACAAACAATATTAAACAATTCATCTTTAAATTCACTTTTAAACAAAAGGAAACCCTAACTTAAGGTGACATCATCCCTTTAGGGAACATTTTGACACTAGGAGCAAGTCGTTGGAGTTGGATATGCATAGTTAGGCCTCCAAAGGCCACATGTCAATAATCTAGGCCATCTCCCCATGGTAAAGGTCTTATTCTCCTCAAAACATCCATGTGTCGATGAGTAATAACTTCACCACCAAACCCTATCCCTTCTAGGTGACATCATGCCTCCAAAGATGATGTTTTGCCTCTCCTATAAAAAATGTTTGGCATGTGAGGGATAGGTCATGTCTTCTAGGTTGTATTCTAGGCCCCCAAAGGTATGTCTATCTCATCATGCACGTGATCCCTTGGAATCCAACCTATGGGATTCAAGCCCCATGGAAGCCTAATCTAGGCTTGCTCCTCCAAAATTGTCCACCAACTAGGTCCTGCAAAGACAAACAAGTACGCCCTCCAAGGATATCAAGTCAAAATATCATGATGAGTAAATCAAATCAATAGATGAGCCACCTAAGCATGTCCATCAAATATTACTTGGTCAAACAAGAAAGTTCTCAAAGGCATTATGCAACTTTCCAAGCTTGGATATGGGAGGGTTGGCAAGGTGTCATATTGGGTAGATATTTCCCTAGGTCAAGGAGTGTTTCCCGAGTGATCCCTCTCTAAGCCATGTAAAGTGGATGAAGTGGATAATGATAAAGACTCACTGGGCATGGGTTTCATGACATACAAGGGGTCGTAGTGTCTCATTCATGGGTGCCTTTGTAGAGGGTGTGTGGATGTAATATTCCTGATACAATATATTATGCAGAATAGAGAATATATAGCAAGCAATGACATAATAATAATAATTTATCCAAAAAACAATCAGAAGAACATCATAATAACACCAGAATAAGCACCCGAAAGAGAAACTTCATTATGATAGCAATGTTCACTTGCCTCTTCGAGGGGGAAACCTCCAACATAGCAGAGCTCTATTACAATAATCTCCAAGACAAAACTTCTCATACCCTGACTCTATATTAAATCTATCTACCATAAGAATAATCTAGAGGAAGATATTCTAGAAGCGGAAGCTTCTATTAGGTCTTCTTATATTTGACTTATTCTTCCGTATTTCTAGGCCTTATTGATATTGGCCTTTATTACATGGAAAATATATTATTCTACCTACATGAGAAGTTAGGGGGGTTAGGTCCCTAACATGCCCTCCCCCTTAAAAAAGTATTTTCCTCAAGGCTTGAGATGAGGAAATTGATGCAGAATGTTGGTTGGCTCCCAGGTGGCATCTGTTGGAGTTGTATCTTTCCATTGTACTAACATGTCTTTGATGGTGCGATGACGGAGATGATGCTCATGCTGATCCAAAACTGCTTGGGGCTACAACCAGATGGAGCCTTCTTCATCCAACTCAAGAAGAAGGGTTTGAGTTTGGCACTTAGTTCCAATCACCTTCTTTAAGCATGAGCCATGAAAAACAGGATGGATCTTAGAATGCCTTGGAAAACCTAAATGGTAGGAGACATGTCCCACACGTTTCAAAACTGTATATGGACCATAAAATTTAGGTGCAAGTTTCTGGCAATGGTCATCCTTGAGTGAATTTTTCTTATAAGGTTGCAATCGAAGAAACACATGGTCCCCTTCAACAAATTGACGTTCAGAATGACCTTGATCAACTTGTTGCTTCATGTGATTATGAGCTATGACCAAATTCTCTTTGAGGAAATGGAGAATAGCTTCTCGAACTATAAGAGTGTGGTCAACCTCCTAAACCTTAGAGACTCCTAGAATGTATGAGAGAACTGAGGGTGGATTTTTTCCATACACTGCTTCAAAAAGAGTCATGCGAGTAGTTGTATGGTAAGATGTGTTGTACCACCATTCAACTAGTGGAAACCATTACGCCCATTGAGATTTCCTTTCATATGCAAAACATCGCAAATATGTTTCCAAACACTTGTTGACTGCTTCAGTTTGTGGATGATAGGTTGTGTTGAGCTGCAATTGGGTTCCCTGGAGCCTAAACAATTCTTGCCAGAAATTGCTAGTGAAAGTGGGATCTTTGTCAAAGAAAACAGAGTGAGGCATGCTATGAAGCTTGAAAATGTTATCCATGAAAAGTTGAACCACAATGGTTGATGTAAATGGGTGTTGAAGAGCACAGAAGTGAGCATATTTGGAAAGATGATCAAATACCACTATGATGATTAACTTATTACCCAATTTAGATAAGCCAACAATGAAATCCATAGAGATATCCCTCCAAATAGCAAGTGGAATTGGGACTGGTTGTAGCATGCCAGGAGTTTTGACTGTTTATCCTTTTTTGCGTTGACAGACATCAGATTCTGCCATGAAGGTGCAAACATCATGTTTAATTCCCTACCAGAAAAAGGAGCGTTTGACTCGGTCATAGGTTTTGGTAAACCCTGAGTTCCCTGATGTGGGTGAAGCATGTAGCTCAGAAAGCACCGTGGATTTAACTTGTGAATGTTTACTTAAATATAGATGGTCTTTGTACCCCTCATCATTGTTCCAAGAGTACCCCTGAGAGACTGGAGAATCATCTTGAAATTGGTGGATCAAACGTGAAATTTTGGGATCTTGCAGACATTCTTGGCAAATGGCTTGGAGCCAATCAAGTATAATGAAAGAGAGGGAAAAAAGGGACCCTTCATATTCATACTTTTTGGAAAGAGCATCAACAACCACATTGTCTTTTCCTTTATTGTAAATAATCTCATAATCATATCCAAAGAGCTTAGTCACACATCTTTGTTGCTATGGGGATGAAAGACATTGCTCTAGAAAATACTTAAGGCTTTGATGATCGGTCTTAATTTGGAAGTGTTTCCCCAATAGATAAGGGCGCCAGAGATCCAATACATGCAAGATAGCCAACATTTCCTTTTCATAAATGGATTGGCCCAAATGGCGCTCTGAAAGTTGTTTTCTGGTGAAGGCCAAAGCACAGCCATCTTGCATAAAGATTGCACCAATTCCTCTCCCTGAGGCATCACATTCCAGGACAAAGGTCTTTGTAAAGTCAGAAAGGGCCATGACAGGAGTGATGCACATAGCCTCCTTCAATGCTTGGAAGGATTGACCAATTTTTGGAGTACAGGTGAAAGCATTCTTTTTAAGGAGAGTCGTGAGAGGTGCTGCAATTTTTCCATGATTCTTGACAAACTTGCAATAATAACATGTTAAACCCATAAAACCACGCAATCTTTTGAGAGTCTTAGGTCGAGGCCAATCCCCCATTGCTTCAATTTTCTTTGGATCCACCCTAACACCATATTTTCCAACAATATGACCCAAATACTCCACTTCTGAGGCTCCAAAAGCACATTTAGATTGTTTGAGGAAAATTTGGTGTTGAGAGAGTAGATGAAGAACTTTACCCACATGAGCAAGATGGACGGTCCATATTTTGCTATAGATGAGAATATCATCAAAGAAAACTAATACAAAATGACAGAGAAAAGGACGGAAGACATGATTCATGAGGCTTTGGAAGGTGGATGGAGCATTACATAAGCCAAAGGCCATGACCAAGAACTCATAATGGCCCTCATGAGTTCGAAAGGAATTCTTAGGAATGTCAACCTCTTTCATATGTATCTGAGGATAACCGAAACGAAGATGAATTTTAGTGAAATATTGCACACCACTTAATTCATCAAAGAGATCATCAATGACAGGAATGGGAAAATTGTCTTTGATGTTCAGTTTGTTGAGGGCACGAAAATCAGGACACATGTGCAAAGAGCCTTCTTTCTTAAGGACCATGACCACATGAGAAGAATAGGGGATAGTACTAGGACGTATAACACCCACGGCGACCAATTCTTGGACAATTTTCTCAATTTCATTTTTATGTGCAAAGGGATGGCGGTAGGGACAAACATTGGGAGGAAGGTTCCCAGGGACGAGAGGAGTGGAATGATCATGAACACCATGGGAAGGGGGAAGTCCTTGGGGAGTAGAAAAAATATATTGATGTTTGGAGAGGATGGATTGGAGGTCAGGATACACAAATGGTATCTTAGTGGCTTGAATGGAATGGAGTTGTGCAATAATGCCTAAATTCCCTTTTTTGAGGAGTTTTTCCATGCGATGAGAACTTATGATCTCAGGGGAATCAGCTGTGATTCATTGGAACTTATATTGTTGGCCCTCCTGGGTGAATTGCATGGTTAATTCCTTAAAATACATGAGGATGGGACTCAGAGTCCTCAACCTTTCAACACCTAGCACAATGTCACAACCACCCATGTCGATAGAAAACATATGAGATTTCATTTTGTACTGGCCAATTTGGAGACGCATATTTTCACAACGCCCCCCACATTTCTTGGAACCTCCATTGGCAATCATGATTTGAAAGTTATAGACGACACATATATAGAAATTATTTTCTTGGGAAATGCAACAATGAATAAAAGTACGGTTGCTTCCACTGTCAATGAGGATGATGACTTTTTGATGCTTAATGTAGCCAAATAACTTGAGGGTTTGGGGAGCTGAGAAGCTAGTGAGAGCATTCAGGGAAATGACTGGTTCAACTTCTGGAGGGTCCGCTGGTGGGGCCAGATCAATTGGGTCAGGGGACTCGGCCAGAGGAGGAACCTCAACCTCTTCTTCAGAAACATCTTCAAATATGGCCATAAAGAGATTTTGTTCCTTACACTTGTGCCCAGGGAAATATTTGTCATCACAGTTATAACAAAGGCCCTTGAGTTGGTGTTCATCCATTTCATCCCTGGTCAATTTTTGGATCTTCAGTGGAGCAGAAGGAGGAGTGGGAGTGAGAGTTTTAGGGCAGGGAATAAAAGATGGTTTTCTGGTTTGAGCATATACAACTTGTTGTTCTTCCTTATCTCTTTTAGTATCTTCCACCCAACTCTGGGGGTGAGCCATAAGGACGTGCACACAAATCTCTTCCTTGAGTTCACTGATAAAAAATTCTCGGGAAAAACCATCAGACATGCCCTCTGTGCAGAAAGCCAAGCACTCAAAAGTGTTTATAAAGTCTTCCATTGTGCCAGATTGTTTCAACTTGGTCAAGCGGCCTAAATGGTGGGTGTCAGTGTCGTAACGTTCATAAAGCTCTGTAACAAATTGTGTCCAAGCCACATACCCTTGGCGGGAATTTTTTCATCATTGTCACCATCACCAACATTCCTGATCTAGATGGAGAAAACCTTACCGTAGTTTGGCTAACTCATCAGTAATGTCATACAAAGAGAAATAGTGTTCTATTTGGGTGACCCAACAGGTGGGATCCGAGCCATCAAATTTCTTCACATCCACTCGAGGAAGGAGAAGTTCCTATTGAAATGGAGGGGATTGAAAATTATGGGAATGGGAGGATGTCTCACCTTCAGGGTGAAAAGGTTGGTCATATGAATTAAGGTCTATAGGAATATTCAGTTTATTGCAGATATTGGCAGCAAAGGATTCAAGTTGGGTAGAAATGTCTTGTTTTAATTTTCCCATTTGGGGACTGAGTTTTCGCACTTCCTGTTAGGTCTCTTCAAAATTAGAGGACAAAGTATTGAAATGAGATGAGAAGGTATTGAAGTGGGCTTCCAAGTCTTGGCTATGGGTGTTGGTCATGATGAACAATGCGGGTGGGACCACTTAGAAAAAAGGGTTACGGTGAAGGGTATCAAAATGATCTAGGCAAAGAGGGGAATTTAATGGGGTAGGTCCCAAATAAGGGGAATCGGAAGGGATCGGGACTGCAGGGGGAAAAAAAAGTGGAAATTTGATAGGTGTTACTGCTATCGGAATGAGAAAAGGATTCTAATGTGGTAGGTCTCAAATAAGAGTATTGGGAGGTTCCAGAACTTTTTTTTTACTCTTGTCGAGTTATACTTCGAACTGAATAATACTGCAGAGGCAAAATGATGGAATTCTTCGCAGGAAAAAAGATGTAGTAATTTCGCAACCCCAATGTAGACGGCAAGGTTGCACTACAATATATATTGTATGTTCTTGTTTTTGTTATTTTCCCAAGGGTTAGGGTTTGTAAGGAATCTACAGTCAAGGGTTTTCCCTGTGCTATAGCTCTCTAATATACTTGTGGGGTCCAATAGTAGTACTTGGCCCAATATCTTAGGGAACCAACTAAGGAGGTTAGATTGTACCCTTAATCATACTACCCGACTACCCATGTACTAGAGAGTCACTTCTCGATTTTTGTTCTCAGTGACACTATAGCAGTCAGGTTGTCGATCAGTTTATCTACGGAGGGCTTCAAGATGCCTAGGTTGATCCATATACAAGTATTGTCTGATGCGCTACCACTCGAAGGGGTACCGACAGGGGTTACAAGGGTGACCAACAGATGTGTTATTAAGTACCACTTGTATTTTCTATGTGTATTACTCCCCGACCGCGGGTTTATGCGTGTAACGACAGATCAATGTAGCTTAAAGACGGTGGAATACGTCTCTACCCTGGAAAAAAATTACCCATAGTTTCTTCCAAGGAAAGTGCTCTGATACGACTTGCAATATTACTGATAAAATATATTATGTAGAATAGAAAATATCTACCAAGCAATGACAGAATAATAATGATTTATCCATAAAAGTATCACAAGAACATCATAATAACACCAAAATAAGCACCAGGAAGAGCAACTTTATTATGGTAGAAATGTTCACTTGCCTCTTCGAGGGGGAAACCTCCAGCAAAGCAGATCTCTATTACAATAATCTCCAAGACAAAACTTCTCATACCCTCGACTCTTATTTATACTAAATCTATCTACCATAAGAACAATCTAGAGGAAGATCTTCTAGAAGCGGAAGCTTCTATTAGGTCTTCATATATTTGACTTAGTCTTCCTTATTTCTAGGCCTTATTAATATTGACCTTTATTACATGGAAAATATAGTATTCTACATACATGAGAAGTTAGGGAGATTAGGTCCCTAATAGTGGCACCTTCGTTTGCAATGCAATTTTTCCAAGCCCATTCTCTTGTCATTCTTTGTTTCTTTCATGTTTTAAAGATGAGTTGGACCTTACTGCCTTGGTGTGGTGTCCAGATAATGACAGTGTCACTCACAAATACCTAGCGGAAATGAAAGGTTGGCTTGTGATGAGACCCCCTTTCTCTCAACCATTCAACAGAGAGCTATTACCCTGGCTTAGTGACTAGATGATGGTAATGTCATACCAATAGATACCCATGATCATGATAGGCCAGCTCGTGATGAGACCTCATATCCTCCAACTAACCCCTTAAGCATTCTATCATTTGTTCTTGTGGGTTCCCCTTTTCTTACAAAGAAGCGTTTCATTACTTTCTTGGGGGATCCCTGGGTGAAGCATCTGGAATGTTTATACATAGGATTTTATATTTCTAACCTACAACAATCCCTCTCGGCCTTCAGTCCCTTCTTCCCATAGAATGAGGGACAACCCATTCTTGGGTCAATACACCTTAAAATCCCAAGAGACAAGGAAATGGGGGGTTTAAGTGATGGAAAGTGGTAAGTATGTCTAGGAACGATACGATGGCTCTTTAATGGATTTCCTAGTAGAAAGCTCATTCTCGAGGAAGACCACTTATTAGGGCACAATATTCACCACCAAGGTGAAACATGGAAAATGGCATAATGTCCAAGCATATGTCATGAAATCTAAAGAAGTTTAAGATACAACATACTCAAATGCCTCAAATATTGAAATGACACTCACCATAATACATGACTTGTACCTCATGGAGCAAGGCTCAGTTCCTCTCGGAAGCCAGCTGGTGTGGTGGATGTCATCTAAAAATCCTGACCTTGTGGTGGTGAGAAGGGTCTCCATCTGTGCAAGTGGATATTGTTGGTCATGTAGTCTCTCGACACTCCATATCTGCAACTTGAGGGCCTCGAGACATGATCTCCTTAATTATCCCACAAAATGGGGATAACAGGTACAACAACAGTGGATTTGTTGTGATTAGTCTCCAAGTGGGAGATTGTTGGTTGTGGAGCCTGATTATCTTCTTGATTCATAGGTCTTGTTTTAGCCGTGATTGGACCCCATTACCTGACGATGGGGTGTGGGGGGGATTCCCACCCCCCCCCCCCCAACATCAGATTACCCAACATCTCTCACAGCTAAGGGGGTCCACCGAGAATGGTGAAGGTACAGGGGGGATTCCCCCCCCCCCCCCCCCAACATCTCTCGCTAGGGGGGTCCACGGGGGGTGGTGAGAAATTTTGGAGGGCCCCCCTGGCAAGGATTCAAGGGAAGCACCCCTGAAGAGATATTTTTGGGAAAAATACCTTGTAAAATATTGTAAATTCGCAATCAATCTGGACCGTTCATTATAAGGTCACCGATCTGACAATAGAAGTTATGTTAGGGTTTTTTTTTCCTAGAAGGAAACCCTCTTTTATGAGGGAATTGTATTGCAGTTGTGTATGTGTGTGAATATTGTATTCTAAGAGAGGAGACTGTGAGAGAAAGAAGAGGAAGTTACAACGAGTATGTTGTAGGTTGTATCCCTTCATTTGTTGGATAATAATAAAGGAAAGACCTGAAAATTTCTCTGGTGGACGTAGCCCACATTGGATGAACCATGTATATCTGTGTCTCTATTGTATTGTGTATCTTATGTGTTTTATTTCCGCATTTGTTTTATTTTATTGCTCCGTGATCCTGTTTTTTTAACAAAAGACATTATCAATATAAATACTCCATTGTGTTGTAAGTATGTATGATGATTATTAACATGTTAATGATTTGATAAATGTAAATCCAATGAAACCTCCCTATAATAATTATGTGCCTACCTTGTTGAATTTGTTTTCATATGTGGTATATTGTCTGTCTCCTTTAGTGGAAATGTCCTTCTAACAACATAAGATACATAGGATGCAGGTTATTCTATGAAATAACTTCCCTGGGATCATATATTCAAAAGGTATCAATAATGATTAAAATATAGTATAAACGTTGTTAAATGGCCATGACATAATGATAATATATGATCATGATAACAACATAGGATGTAGGTTATTCTATGGAAATAACTTCCCTGGGATCATATATTCAAAAGGTATCAATAATGATTAGAATATAGTATAGACTTTGTTAAATTACCATGACATTATGATAATGATATTAAATGATGGGTAAATAATGAAAATGATGATTAACATATAATATTGTGGGAAATATATACTCTATGAGCAAGCTTATAATAAAATCAATGACCTAGTACAATATCTTATGGATGCACTATGGTGGTTTGTTCACCAACATTATTTGTTCATTGTGGTGATTTGCTCTCCAATGTGATTTGTTCATTGTGTTGGTTTGTTGACCGACATGATTTATTCACCAACGTTATTTGTTCACCATGGTGGTTTATTGGACGTGAGTGTTTATCCAGGTCTAGTTAGGATATCCTTTTACTATTGTAGTTAATTATTGGATGCACAAGGGTAGATAATTTTCTTCCATCTGTAATTTTGGCACTGAATACTAATGTGGAAAGTTGCTAGGCAAGGATGACCTCATGTGTTTAAAAATGATTATCTCTGAAGACATAACCTTTGTGAGGGGAAAAGTGTTTATCACCTTATCTTTGTGCACCCTGCCTATTTTTTCTCACCATTGATAGAGGATCTCATGTCTAATTCATTCTTCTTAGGATCTTAAATTAGATTGTGGACATTATATATATATATGATAGAGATATATGGTGAACATCCATCTCATGTTTCTTAGTTGGTTGTGTTATCGCACAAATTGTAGGTTGGGAAAATCCTGACCCAAACCACAAAAGTGTGACAACTATGGGAGTACCTATCCATTGTCACTTTAGATAGACACTCCCCTTGTTTTAGTGATTATAACTCACCACAAGGGGAGAATTATGGTGACCCTAGGGGGATTGAGATGGAAAGTGAGAAGATGATGGTGAAAACCCCTATAGGTCAAATTTGAAGAAGGATAAAGGCTTAGTGATGAAGTTTTGTTGGTGAAGAATGGTTTCCAAGCATAGATTACCTGCACCACAATGTTAGCCCTGCCCAGAACAAGATAATTGATCGAGATACAAGCCTTAAAACCAAAGGGAACAAACAAGAAACCTTGTTGTCCCAAAATTGCAACAGAACAAAGATATATATATATATGTCAATAGCTGCAAAAATAACCATGTAAAACACCAAATAATTATTGGGCAATCAAGTATTAAACATGTAGGTAATATCCCAATACTTAGACACAAGTTTTGATGGTGAAAGAGGGCTGCAAAATGATGTTATCAAAAATGTATTATGTCAACCTTATGGATGTAGCAAATGTTTTCTACAACAACAAGATCTAGCCATGAAAATGAACAAGTAAACCGTCAAAACAATAGTTAATGACTAGTAGAACAATAATCTAGGTTTACAAGTAAACTTTATTGGTAGATTAGTAAGCAATGAGTGAAAAAAGAGAGTTTTTTGTAGCCCTAATGGTTGTAGCATTTATTTGTAAAAACAAAGATAACTACTTGGCTAAGCTAGATGCCCTAGTGGCTCAAGCAAGCTTATAACATGTAAAATTGATTCCAACTTGAACAAATGCAATATCTCCAAAATTCATGTATATTAATGCATTGATTTTATTTCTCCAATGAAATTTAGACAAGTGCCTTATCAATTGGGTTATGGAGTCCCTTGTGTAAGAGCTTGGGTTTACAACTTCTCTAGGGGTGCAATCCATTTCACTTCCTAGAGCATGCAAAACCTAGCAAGGTAAATCTAGGAGGGTGTAAGCCCTTTTACTCCTCCTGATAACCTTTACAAAATAGTTTATCCAAAACAATAGTGGTAGATCCTAGTGGAGAGTGTATTCCCTTATACTCCTCCAAGAGCTAAACAAAATCAACCATGCAACCAAGAAATAAACAATACAAAGCATAAATTCCTTACCTATTCCAAGAATTAACAAGATAAACTCTTTGTTACCAAGAATACTCCACCACACATGCAAGAACAAGAATCAAGAGAGATAGTGCACCATTTCCTTCCAATTGACAAGTAACTTGCATCCAGATAGAAAGAGAGAGAAAGAGATATGTGATTTGCCCTAGAGGGGCGAACATTTCAGCCAAAACATGTGTAATCCTCAAGTGTTATGTGTGTTCAAATGACAAAGGGGTGACCTCCTTTTATAGGAGATCACCTAAAACCCTTTTGTCCACATTCAACAAGTCAACATAAAATTAGGGAGGTCGACCTCCTTTAATTATACATTTACAACTTAAAATTTAAAATTACAAAAATAAAATCACCTTTTAGGGGTGACATCATGCCCTAAGGGTGACATTTTGGCCTAAAGAGCAAGTCATTGAGCATTTTGAAGGAGTCGTTGGGCCTGCAAAGGCCATGTCTTCATGTGCTAGGGCTTCTCTCCATAAAACATGACCACTCATCATCAAATCCATTAGCATCACTAACGCTAGCCCTCAAATGTGACGTCATATCCTAAAATGTGACGTTTTGAGCCTCCAAGGCCAAACGTTGGGCAAAGGGAGGGCTAGTCTCCTCCTCCAAGGTGTCCTCTCATGCCTCCAAAGGCAATGTCAATCATCCATGTGTCCCTAGGAGAGGGGGTGCATCATCCATCCTGCGGGACTCATGCCCCAAATGAAGGTCAAGTGACCTTGTGCCTTCACGAAATAGCTTTCCACCTGTCAAGGCCCTGCAAAGACATGCAAATTCTCCCTCCAATGGCTCACAAGTCACGAGCATCATGTTAAGTAAGCCATGTATAATAAAAGAACCACCCGAACATGTGCATAAAATTCCCCCTCTCAAAATAAACAAATGCTCAAAGACCTTATGCAACTTGCCAAATTTAGGTATGGGAGGGTTCTCATGGTGACCTATTGGGTGAGTCACTCCCCAAGTCAATGAGTGTTTCCCAGGTGGACCCTCTCTAAGTCATGTGAAGAGTATGAGGTGGATGGGGGTGATACTTTTGGGCATGAGTTTTTTTTACATACAAGGGCTCATATTGTCTCATTTATGGGTGCCTTTGTAGAGGGTGTGTTGCCCTTCGTCCGTGTTGCATGATTTTTCCAAACCCTTTTTTCCATTAATTTGTTAGAGTGTTTCCAAGTTGAAGTTAAAATGGGACTTCTACCTAAACATGAAAAACATTGCCCATATTAACTCTACCTTTGTCGCACTTGACCATGCTTCCCCAAGTTGAAGATGATATGTGGGACTTCTACCTAAGCATGAAAAACATTGCCCACACACACTCTACCTTGGTTGGCATGTTCAATTATTTATTTATTTTATGGGTCCCTCATTTTTTTGAGAGAAACATTTCATTGTTCTCAAGATCCTTGAGCGAGCATTTGGAAGGTTTGTGATTGGCTTTTATCTTTTGCCAGCTACAAGCCTCTCGGCCTTTAGCCCCTTCTTCCCATGAAATGAGGTACAAGCCCTTCTTGGGTCAATGTGGCCCGAAAACCCAAAAGATGAGGAAACAAAATGAAAGAAACATGGAAAGTGACTAGTATGTGCGGGAGTGATACGATGAATCATCAAGGAGACCACCCCAGTAGCAACCCTTTCCCCGAGGGTGACCACTTGCTAGGACCACAATGTCAACCACTAAGGTGAAATAAGGCAAAGAGCAGCATTTCCAAGCAAACGTTTTCAAAATCAAGAAAGGACCCTTTGCAACATATTCAAATGCTTCATTTATTAAAATGACACTTACCACAACACCAGACTACCTCATGGAGCAAGACCTGTTGTCCTTTGTGATCCAAGTTGGTGTGTTGAATGGTGCAGTCATTGATCACAAGGTGATGAGTGGTGTGATGTGGGGCTCTTCCTGTTGATCTGGGGACACTGTCAGTCGATCCATCTCTTGATACTCCATGTCTACAACCTGAGGGCCTCAAGACATCATCTCCTTAGTTATCCCTAGGAATGGGGGATAACATGTCGAATAGATCACAATGCTATGTACTCATATATGGATTATTATTTTGATGTATCACTTATTATTGGAATACATGCCTTATCAATATGTTTATTCATTAGTGACGAAAATAAATAATATGTTGTTTTTTATTATGATCCATGTCTTTCTCAAGGCAATGTTCTTATAGTGAAATGAATTGTAAGGGGTTTAGAGGGTTTAGTTCCTCGACAGGTGTTTTCAAGACACAAATTTATAATGAGTCAACATGTCCCTAAGATCCATGGCCCCGTTGGCATGTGACACTTTTTCTTCACTGTACGTGTTCCAAATTCAAGGTTTCTTTATTATCAAAAGCATGTGGATTCAAGGTTTCTTTATTATCAAAAGCATGTGGGTGGCTTGGAAATCAATTGCCAAATTAGGACATTGAAACTTTTTAAGGACCAAGTGTCGTTGGGACCTTTCCTGGTCCCCCATTAAAATGCTAAAACTAAAGCATGGGTAGAGTGGAGAAGTTTAGCTAAACAAAACTCTATCCTCCCTTTTGACAAAGTGACTATATGAGACACTCGGAACCTAATTCTCTTCAAGAACTTATTCAAAATGAATATTCAAATACTTGGTTTGATATAAAGAGATTAGTGTTTGGGCTTTGAGCAAGTGGATTCAAAGTTATGATTCAAATAAGTTTTACTGCTCATTGCACTATAAGCATTTGTTGACTCTAGTGCTTAAAGCGAGATAGACTTCTACTAACCCAAGGTATAGATGGATATATAAGATGCATAGTGTTTTGGTCTATTCACCCTTCATACCAATTGTGGGCCTTTGTTGTGTTGGTCATTTCCCCAGCCTTGCCATAAAAGTCTCACATGTTTGAAGTGGGTTGATGGATGGCTTGTGCATGATGTGTGGCAACTTGCAGACTTTGAAGCATATCTTTTGGGATTGGCCATTGGCATCAAGTTCAAGTGTAGAGTACTTCTTTGTTTTAAGAAGTAGTTCGAGAGTTGCAGTGGATGATTCCAACGTGTTCCTTATGATTTTATGGGACTCTAGAATTTCCTTAGAGTTAAAGTAGGGGTATCTTTGTTTTTACCAATGAACCTAATTCAATCTTTTTATTTGATAGTGAAAGGCTAATTCCTCGTTAAGATTGATTGATCGATTGATTTTAATGACGTCCACGAGGCTAAACAATCTAAGGGACCAAGAGAATAAAAGCCCTAACTCATCTTCACACTCTTTTCAATGTCGAATCTTCTACTGTGAATCTTGACTAGAAGACTAGCAATCTAGTTGATCTTATCCCCGTCAAATAGTTGGTGCATGTTGTTGACCTTTAAGTTGTTTTCATACTAACTATGAATATCCTCGCAGGTTGCACATTACATGACAAAGTGCCATTCTGTCTCCACCACACCCATATTGCAGAATATGCAAGTTCTTTCCTCCCAAACTTTCTTGGGTACCCTCCACCTACCGGTCTCACATCTAAGGTGATGTGAACCCGTCCTCAAATGTGCAACTAACAATCTTGTTTTTCCTTTAATAATTGTCCCTAAATATGTTTTCTCGCTATGATCACAATTTGGATTAAACCCCTTGATGTAGTATGTTTTTTTACGCCCACTATGATTGATCCACATGGCAGTCCTAAATTTCTCATTCACTAACTTTTTTATTCCACTTACTCAACCAATTTTTATTTTGCTTCATTCAAGTTTTCTTCCTACCATCTAACTCTTTAACTTAATAACACTAAAGGTTTAAATGCTTTAACTTCATTCTGATTTTATTAACGAGGATATAGATACTTCAGCTTATTCTGAAGGTTATTTCTGCGCTAATAACAGAGGTTATGGTATTTCCACTGTACATATGCTTCCCTTCCACTTCTTATTTGCTTTCATTTGTACATATTACAAAGGAGTGTTACTGTGTACTTTAATGAAATGAAATAAATAAATTCGCGAGGCATATAGAGCACCGAATTCTACGCAGTTTGATTGTTTTATCTTTTGAAAAATCAATTCAGTGCAGAGTAGCCCATATTTAATTAATTCGGCAGTTTTTTATTTCCACCAAATGTCAGCAACCAATTCGTATTAATACGATAAGCATTGTTTTATGAAAAAAATTGAGCAGATTCATCCAATTTCAGCGAGTTCCATGCAAACCCATTCTTGAAGCTTGCTTCATGATTCGGTGAAAATGGACTTATTTCCAAAGCCATCCGGCACTGGCAATCCCACTTTTGCAGCAAATCCTGGTTCAATTTGAGACAATTTGAAGGCAATATGGTCGTTGTTGATTCATTTTGAGATCAATCTGTATTTTTAGCCTCAGGAACCCCGTGGTTAATGAGTGGAAACCTCTTCTGCTCAAGAGGTTGAACGTTGAAATTCATTGCCCGAGGAACAAATCAAAACTATTCAATGAAATTAAGGTTCCCTTCCCTGCGGGGAAATCTAGTTTACATTTGGTCACCACTGGCGATGACGGGAATAGAACATGAGACCTCTATTCGAGCATTCAGAATTTTGGCGTTGTCAATAAAGCCCCCTTTTTGGATTTTTATGTGCTTTCAACATCCTTCGAAGTGGCTTTTCTGTACTGAAAAGATACAGAAGCGCAAAAAGAAAATTATCCTATTTTTTTATAAAATATCTAAAAAAATTATCTAAATCCTCTATGAATTCATTATCAGTATGAATCGTGAGATATACCATCCTCTATGAATTCATTATCAATATGAATCGTGAGATATACCCAAATTAATAAGTGGATAAATTCATCTAAATTAATAAATGGACAAACTCAATTAGTTTAATTAACTGAAATTATTTCCAAATCCAGTATTAATTTTATTAGTAGTAGTTTTACTTGATCAATGAAAACTTAAAACTCAAACCATGAAACTTTGTCTTTGAAATTTTGAAAAAACAGAACAACTTTGTCTTTGAAATTTTGAAAAAAATGATCGGATCAAACAGAACAACTTTGCCTTGCCAAAAATTGAGCTTCTCCACTTATTAACCCAATCCTGAACAACATGAACTCTGGCATGAGGCTTCCAAACTCTTTTGACAAATCCAACGCACTTGTGTGAAAACTTCAAAAATTCAACGCACTTGTGTGAAGCCAAATTACATCACCATTGCCAGCATTCTCAGCCCATGTACCCCAAACTTGCACTTACTCAACAGGGCCAGCCAGTACATGCGCTCATCTTCAAAGTTGAATTACATGTGGAATGGCGTCCACTTCCCTCGTGGATTGGAAATTGACAATAAGAAACCCAAAATTCTCATTCTATTTATTCAGTGGTACTATTCCTCCAGAGCTGTTAAATTGCACTAATTTATTCACCTTGTCTTTTGACAACAGTGACTTATCAGGAGCTTTGTTATCATGGATATGAAATTGGCTGCTCTCAATGTTATAAGCATGCAAAGCAACAAACTTAACAGGAACAATACCCTCTTCAATAGAAGACTAAAAAGTTTTATGGACGCTGGCATTCATATAATTGTTTTCCAGGACAGATTCCGATGAAAATTGGAATGCTTGCAAATCTAAAATGCTTTTTTTTTGGAAGGTACTTGAGTAATAATAAGTTGTCTGGAAAACTTCTTGTTACACTTGGTGATCTGGTGAAGTTAGAAATATTGCATCTCTCAAACAATGGACTTGTTAATCACTTTACAAGTAATAATAATGTTGCTGATTGAATGTGAATTGTCACGGGACATCAAGGCATTCTTTGTGATCATCCATTTTTTTAAAGATTGCAGTTTTCCTTTTTGGGAAATTAGATAATTTATTGCACCCATGTTCTCACTTGGCTTTGCATTATTTGCACCATATGCTTACAAATTTTCAGAAACCGTGATCTATTCATCTACCATTACAATTTTGTTTTAAGTGCTCCTATAACCCAGGGCACCCTCCAAATAACCCTGCCAAAAAGGATCCAATAGAGTTGTTCAAAAGAGGGGAGGTGAATGGTAAATTCACATCCAAGATAGGAGAATTCTTCAGAACAGAGAAGAAATTATTTTAGAATAGAAAATATCTTTAATGTACCTAGTAAAACTACAGGTCCTAATCTCTCCAAGAATCAAGAATGGAGAATTCCTCTCATTTAGCTGATAAAACTTACAGCTCCTAACTTTACTTACTAAAGCGGTCCCTGCTATTTTCTTCTGTCGATAAACTCAATGGAACTTCAGATACGATATTGTGTTTCAAGGCTTTACAGCAGTAAAAGTCTGAAACTAGATCACGAAATTAAGATGTCTGATCTAATGAAGTAATTTAGAAAAGGATATGCAGACTATTTTTTGAAAAATTAACCTCAAAAGTGTTGCCTTATTTTGCAAGCTACCTGGCAACTTGAACTCTGGTTGAGCTGATAAAAGTCATTTCTTAAAAGCTCGGCCACGCAGTACGAGACAAGGTCCTTGGTAAGGCTAGCTAAAACAAATTATTCGATTCTTTGATGAATAAGCTTTTTGGTTTCCATACACAGGTATTTCAACCAAACATTGTTAATAAAGCTTGCCTGTCTCTTTGTTAAAGTAATATATGGATCCATCTTGTATGCCATTTACCTGAATTGCATTGAAGGTGTTTAGTATAAATTAAATGCATGCTCTTGAAAATATTATACATTTATACAGCAGTGCCTCTTTGATGCAGGCAAATCCCTTGCTAGTAAGCTATCCTGCATGAATTTGAATTCACGGATAAGTGTGGGGGCCTTAGAAGGACTTCTAGTTCAAATTTCAGGACCTGGGCATGCCTACTTTGCCTTAGGCTTGAATTTTAAAGCTCTAGTCGTGCATTTTCCTGAATTGTGGAAATAAGGGCAACTTTCTTTGAAGCATTGTAGAATTTAGATATGGAGTCATGGCACAAGACGAAAAATATTTCTAGAGGAATATAGAACTCATAACATCTTTCAGAACTTGATTCAAATCTTTAACTTTGCCTCAGCATGCATTTTAGTAATGATGGCATGCTAGAAATGTCAAAAACAATGTCAGAGGGCAGTTTTGCAAAGAAACTACATCCATTGGGAGATGAATCAAAGAAATCTAAGACATGGGTTTTTTGGCCAGCTTGGTAGACTACAGATCAACACAGACAGTTTCCTTATATCATGCACGAGGGAGATTTGGCTTGCATTTTGGTAAGGCCTTACAGATTTTTTACAAATTGTGTAAAAAGAAAACAGAATTTGCATATTTTTACACAGCAGCAACTTTTAAGGCTCAAATTGAAAATATGAAAATGTAGAAAAATGGGGAATGAGAAAATACACATTCTCCAATTTGAATCACTCTATTTGGATTAGAAATGAACCATGGGCATGCATTTTAGTGAAGCAAGGTAATTTTGGTCAATTTCAGTAAAAATTGCAAAAGTTGCTGACTTGGAAGATTCGATGCAAGCAAATGGAGTTGAATTTGAAAATTATAAGATATAACTTTTGTCGTCAACACGAAAATCTACAAACATTAAGTCTCACTTTCTCAAAAGGATGCCTGTATGAATTTTCACATGCATTTTCTAAACCCTCTCACACAGATTTGTACCCTGTTTTCAACAATAGACTTGAAATTCTTTGAAATTAATGCAAAGTTGACATCCTTGATGAATTTTTAATAACCCTTGGAATACGAAACATTGGATTTGCACAGTTGGGTAGTTGGAAGGCCAAAAGCCAATGAACACAAACATAAATACGAAGTTTGTGAATGAACAAAAGGCCTTTGGCTCTCTATTGATTTGGGTTTTTGTAGTGTTTGTTGTTGTGGGATCCAGAGACATGTGAATAGGCTCTGTGAATGTAATGAGGCCCAATAGTATTGGCCATTGACTCAATAACACTGCAAAGAATGTTGTTGAAAGTATTTGCTGCAAATTTTAATGTGATTTTTAATATGGTAGCAGACTGTGTCGAAAGTATGTTATTGTTTAATGCAATTGCAGTTTTCTTGCATGTCCTGTTAGTTCTGCGGTGTGACTTTGATCACAGGCCCCCAGGCACTGCATCACTCTTAACAGATAAATATACAAGCAAAACTTAAATGATCTAATTTTCATCTGAAGAACTTTTCCATTGTCCAAGCAAAAAACTAAATACAGAACTAGATTAAGGCCAAAGGACAAAGCACTGTAGTCCATTGAAAATGTTGTAAAATTTGTATGCTAGAAGGCTGAGACAAAACTAGTCTAAATACATGTATTAATAGCTGGAGTCTAAATCAATCTTGAGGTCAAAGGTTCCCATTTCTGCTGTAATCAGGTTCCAAGTCAGCCTTGCCAGATCTCCTTTGGGATCTGCTTCCAGGGCTTTCCTCCTTAATCAGAAAGGCCTTTAGCTTTTGTAAATCCACATAGAATTTGATGCACAGAATTTATGTTACATGGTTTGTGTACTATCCTCCTAATCTCATTCATCAAGCCTTGGGACCAATTGTCCACCAATCACCTATAATGGACTTCCCTGATTCCAGTGTGTGGCAGTTCACTGAGCTAAAGCACTTGAACTACTGTCAGTCGTGCCCATTTTGACTGTAACGAATGGATTGTCACCTTGAAGTCTAGTCTCCAAATTTGAAATCCAAAAACACAAAGGGCAGTGGCAGAGTATCTTCCTTGTGACCTTCCTTACAATCTAGCTGCAGATGTTGTCTACTTAACCTTTGGCTATAGACAAGCCATGGAAGTGACTGTTGCAGTGTTAGGTCATAAAGATGCAAATATTTTGTTTCCAAGACTAGGATATCCACTTTATGAAGAATTGTTGGTATACAATGGCATTGAAGCCAGGCATCATAATTCTGTTCCAAAAAGAGGGATTCACACTAACAAAGTTGATTAAATCATGTTCAACCTGAATACAGTAATATACCTGAGAACATCTGTAGGAAAATTCCATAAATAAAATTAGTAGAGTATCCAATTCGATCAAATTGTTACCATAAAAAAGAAAGAGAGAGATCTAGTAGAATGAAATCTAACTGATCTGTGCACAGCATAAAGAGCAATGTGCAAACTTTAGTTTGGTTAAAGAAAGTCAAATTGGTCTTTAGTTTCCATATAAAGCATGCACTAGCCACCAAACCAAGATAATGTAGATGTCTGAATGTAGACAAAGATGAACAACCCAAAGTATATTGTTCAACTTGAAGTGGCCTGCATCTTAGCCTCATGACAGTCACATACCTCTTGTGTTTTTTTCTCAGGTCATACTCTCTAGATCATCCCAGATGGCCTCCTATGTGCATCTCACCTTCTTTTGAGCATCCATGTTTGAATTCTTCTATGCCTTAAAATTCGATGCTGCAATATAGGTCCAATGAACCACAAAGTTAAAATACAAAATTCGACTGTTTATAAAGCAGAAGAATTTTCCCTTTTGTAACTTTTATTGTAATTTAAATAACTCTAAATGTTGATTGCATACTTTGACAAATATTTTTATTAAAACACTAAATTGCTCAAAGACAAATGGTGCTTTAAATTGGTCAAACAAAATATAGATACTCTAGTACTGTACTCTGGAATCATTCTGTTGCGTTACAAGATCCATAATTTCAGTGATTATAAGCTATCCAGCGAATCACGTGAATATAAGAGATAAATAAGAACATATCTTGCTTGCTGCACAAATCTCAATCGATTTCACCAAAGATCCAATCTGGGAAATCCTTGCAAATGGCAAAGCAGACCCATCAGGGGAGCTACTCTGTCAATGGCCAGTCAAATTGCTAAAAACAAAAAACTTAAAAAATCCAAACTGTTCTATGGCAAGCAATTTTCAATTGTTACTTCACAATTGCAGATATAGATATTTTCTTCGAGATACGGTGTGCTATTTTTTATACAGAATTAAGGTATCATAGAACACATTTATATCCAGAAAACAAAAGAGAATCCATCCTAAATTCATCACAGTGCAAAAACTGAATTCCTCAGAGTGAGGTTCCACCACTATTATAGAAAGATTTGTTTACCATCTTCCTTGACCTTCCATCTTTTAAAGAAGGTGATTTCAAATGTTTCCCAAGTTTTAATGCTTTTACTAGGAAGGTTATTGTACCATTGCCTAGCATCTCCTATTAATAAAGAAGAGAAAAGTCTCATGACGACATCCTCATGCTCATACCAAACATTATGAAGCCCTAAGACATCATAGAAGGAAGTCAAATGTCCCTTAGCAGATACAACGCTACGGATTGAAAACTTGGGAAGCCACCTCCCAACAGCTGTGGGAAGATCATGGAGAAAACCTTGAATCCCAGTCATATTCAAGGGCATAGAGGTATTGGAGACCCATGGTTGAAGAGCCATCTTGGATATAGGAGGATTACTGCGATATATTTTTCTTCGGGTTCACATCGGAGGATTCGCCAGATGATCCTTCAAGGATCACCAAAGAAAGATAAGGGATTCTTCCCTAAATGGAGTTGCCGGGTAAGCTGGATAAGAAGGCTTTGAAGAGCAGGCTTACCAAGGAAATGTCGGAGGAATAATGACTCAATTCTCCCCGGCAACGACACCAAAAAGTTATCACAGAATTTGACACTTGTGCAAAGCCTTCACAAGATGCTAAACTTGTGTAACAATTGGAAGTAAATGCCATTGTCACCTAGGCAAGTTCTTCCCTCGTTTTAGTGAAGGACGCGTCCAACACAAGGGAGGCTTCCCTGATGACCTCAAGGGATCCTAAAGCAGGATGAGAAAGCCTATGGCCCCCTATCTTGGTCACCTCAAAATAATAAGATATGTCTAGGGGAATGTGAAAGGTTAAGAAGAGTTTAGACGAGGTAATTGATTGACATGTGTAAGATAAGTTTTCCAATGCATATAATGACAATTACCAAGTCTAACAAACGAATAATCACCCTTAGAACACTAGCTATCAAGTGGAAGGCTGTTGTAGCAAAATTGCAGCAGTCAACAATGATTATACCAGCCAAGAATGTTTTATAACAGCAGCAAGAAATCAGCCTTCAAAAATGTAAATAAAATCTTAAAATATAGACCTTGGCAAGTGGAATAAGATCCAAGTGTTCAACAATGATCTCAGCCTTCTTAAACCACAATATTAAGTAAGTATTCAGCAATCCAATTAAGCCCTAATGGCTGTAGCAAACGTTTATAACAGCAGCAATAAGTTTACTTAGTTTGCCAAGCATTGAGTTAGAATTAGTGTGAGAATGAGTTTAGATACCTAGTTATCAAGTTGCTTTGAGAGAGAGAGTTTTAGATATTGCCAAGCGTTGAGTTAGAATGAGTTTAGATACCTAGTTATCAAGTTGCTTTGAGAGAGAGAGTTTTAGCTAAGCTAGGGTTTTAATCATCACTTGCAAACATGAAGACTAGTGTCGTTTTCTTCTTGGGCAAATGGAGTCAATGCAATCACCATAAAGGAGGTTAAGCAAGAGAAGAGGTGAAGATTTGAAGGTCTAGGATTATCCCCTCATAAGCCTAGGTCAAACCTCAAAGGAAGAGCACCTAAATTTATCCTCCTATAAACCCTAGATGTCGTCCCACTCCTTCTCTAGCGTCTAGCAAGGACAATGGATAGAGCTAGGCCAAACCCTAAAGTTTATCCTCTCATAAACCCTAGGTTTTGACCTCAAAGATAAGGTTAGGGGGGATGTCCTCTCACAATCCCTAATCTTATCCTTGTATGCTTCAACAAATCAAGGTGGATATAACAAGGGAAGGAGATAACCACTCTTAATCCTTCCTTAGGGTTTCACAATTATTCAAGGAAAACAATGATAACATGCAACTAATAACTATGACCTCTCTAATAGAGCATTCACCAAATATACCATGAAATAACACTTTAAACCGAAAAAGCACTTACTAGACAAGTCACTATCATGAGGAAACCCTAGTTTGCATGAAGAATCCACCCAAACAAGACAAAGCATCCATCCAAGTCACTCCAAACGTGCGCACAAGAGCTCCATAGCAAAAAAGAAGAGATAGAGCTATGCCAAACACTAAAGTTTATCCTCTCATAAACCCTAGGTTTTGACCTCAAAGATAAGGTTAGGGGGATGTCCTCTCACAATCCCTAATCTTATCCTTGTATACTTCAACAAATCAAGGTAGATACAACAAAGGAAGGGGATAACCACTCTTAGTCCTTCCTTAGGATTTCACAATTATTCAAGGAAAACAATGATAACATGCGACTATTACCTCTCTAATAGAGCATTCACCAAAATATACCATGAAATAACACTTTAAACATGAAAAAGCACTTACTAGACAAGTCGCTATCATGAGGAAACCCTAGTTTGCATGAAGAATCCACCCAAAAAAGACAAAGCATCCATCCAAGTCACTCCAAACGTGCGCATAAGAACTCCATAGTGAAAAAGAAGAGATAGAAGACAAGTAGAAGTAATGAATCACAAGTGTGAGTTATGATTTTGGCTTGAGGTAGCGCTAGCCTCTTTATATGAGGCAACACTAGCACTAAAGCCCCTCAAAACACAACAAATCAATGATACAAGTGAGATAGTTCTAGGCCAACCCCTCAAGTAGCCTCAAACAATAAAATAACATGTTAATACACCAAAATAAGCCCTCCAAGGTCACAAGTGTGTGTGACGTCAAGCTCCAAGAAGGTGTAGGAGACCTCCAAAGGCCACGTCTCATCATAAAGTGATGCAAGCAAGTTGTAAGGTGTGTCTCCTCAGCAAGGGTCATGTCATATCATGAAGGACCCAGGCCATTAAATGGTGCCCCAATGGAAAGCAAGCCCCATCATCATCAAGCAAACCCTAGCGCATGACGTCGTCATCAAGGAGCTCAACGTTCAAGGTGAAAAGGCCAGCGTCTAAGGTGGAAAGAGGGTGAATCATCTCTCCAAAAGGTCTCCAATCATGCGCAAGTGAAACATCCTCCATCCAAGGGATACAAGTCTCTAGGGTGCATTGTCCAAAAGTGTGAGCTTCTTGCCCATCTGTCAACCAACATGACCATATCTGCAAAATGAAGGCTCATCTATCCATCGTCCAAGGTCCAGGATATGTGAGAGCGTAAGTCTGAATGTGTTCAAGTTATCATGTGACCCAACGCTCTACATCACAAGTGCCACGTCCTGTAATAAAATGCACAACGCCCTGGGTGAAAGCATGGGAAGTCTTCCAAAGGACCATGTCAGGTGCACCCAAATCAATCAAAGCCATAGAATCAAGTAAGTCCAACAATCACAAGGTTCAAGAGTCCTTAGAAGCATAAAAAGTAGGCCATCACTTAATATAGAATCCACATAAGCAATTCACATTAGGTATCCCCTTCAAACTTAACATTATCTCAAGACTTTATTCAATTTTGCAAGTTTAGGTATTGGAGGACCATCAAAAGACCCTATTAGGTGTGCCAGTACCCAAGTAGAGGGATATTTTCCAAGAAACCCATCTAATTGTAAGTATGGTGGATGAAAACGTGTTGGGATGACTTCATGATAATGGTGTCATTAACATGCAAGGCACCATATTTGGTCCACCTTCATGAGCTCCTTTGTCGAGGGAGGGCTTGTTGCTTGAGATACCCTTTCCTCGGTACGTTTTGCATTCCAAACCCCTTATTTGCCTTTTGATATTATTTTATTGCATTGCAAGTCACCTTATTAGGTTTCAAGCACTTATTCTTTCTTTTCATCATTTGTTATCAGGATAAAGTCCTTCCTATGATTATGCATTCAACGCATTGGGACTATTACCATTAGAGGGGGTAGAGCTCAAGTTGACCTTAGGATTTTGAGTTGGTCATTCATTGTCCCGTTATTTCTTCTTTCTTTCATATCATTCTTTCTTTATTGTTTTTTACAACAGTTGCATCAACCTTGGCATTCTACCCCTTATTTTAATAAAAGAATGAACCATGGGCCTTTTTGGCATACATGTGACAGTCATACCGAAGTCTATTATACTGTGGAAGGCCCTAGAATGGAAGATGTTAAGTATGGGGGGAGCGGTACGTTACCCTTATCAAATCCCCCTAGTAGTACCCATGTTCCCCAAGAGTGACAACATGGGAATAAGACACTGACGTGGCCACCAAGGTGAAACAAGGCAAAAATAATAACTTCCTAAGATTATAATCCATTATCCAACTTCAACCCATGATCCTCACTCATATGCCAAATGCATTAAATATGACACTTTATATAAAACAAGGACTAATGTATGTCATAATGCGTCGGGCCACCCTCTTCCAATGAACCATGTTCATCAGGTGTGATGAGTTGTGTTGGGGAGGAGTGAGGCATATGAAGGGTTGATGGGTTGTTCCCTATGAGAACATTGATCATCATCATCGTCGGGATCACTATCTTCATTACGGTCCATGAGACATGATCTCCTCTAGTCACCCCTACGTGGGAGGGGGTAACAAGCCCAACCAACACTTATGGGTGCATTAACAGAAAACCACACACGGATCCATAGGTTCAGAATGATAATATGATCGCATTAGACAAGTTGATCCGTGATGAGGCTAAGTGTGATCAAGTACAAAGCAAATTGAGCTTGTACATCAATGTCCATGTAGTTGGAGCTACTTAAGCTTCCTAAGACCATATTTGCTAGCTATTACCTCACCTTCAAGGGCCTTTTCAAGGTATGAAAAGCATTGTCTAATATGGTGGTGAGATTCATCACAAGTTTTGAAATAGAGGTATGCAACTACATATGATAGAGAGGAATTTTAGGAGGTGGAGGGAACCACTCTTGATGGTTAGTTTTGCACACAATTTAGGTATGTTCTACAATTCACCAAGCTTATTTCTAATATTATTTGGTTTGCAAATTCAAATCAGCCATTTATTGGCAATGTGTATGAGAAAATGGCCAGCATGCTATGCTAGATCAAAGACATTGTTGAGCCAAAATAATCTATCCTATATGTTCATATCCATAAACATGTGGTCAAAAGGTGGGATGATATAAATGTTCCACTCCATGCCTTAGCATATGTCCTTACACAAAAATATTATCCGATATCATGGTTGGTCTTGTTGCCGCCTTATACACACTTGGGCTATCGTGGAAGAAATCTTCAATCCACTTAATGTGTCCTTGGGGGAAAGTCTTGAGTCAAGGTGATGTCACCTGATCCTCGACTCCTCTGTCTAGCCCAACTCCTAGCGAAGCCAAGGGGGGTAGTCCCTAACAAAAATACTATGGATTTTAAGCTACTCTAAGCTAAGAAACCACTCTAGGAGTTTATTGCAAAATAAAACATGAAGAATTCAGCATATTCATTCGTTAGATAAGATAATCAAATAGCACAGATGTCTAATTAAGAAAGATACATGCATAATAAAGTAAGGATACAATATCTGCAAGATTTATACAATTATTAGACAATCACATTGAGAAAGAAATATTGTTCATGAACATAAAAGATATAACCATAAAACCAGTGGCTTAAAGGTATCGTGGGCAGTTATTGAACGCGTGTTTTATTAGGGTTTATTGAAAGTAGATTAATGAAGATGTGTGGCCTCTTTAGAAGTTGTCTTTTTGTTTGGAAATTTGTTGAGAACCTACCGAAACCCCAAGGCTTCACCAGTAAGTTCAATGAAGGTGTCGGATGTCCAACACGGGGAGAACCTAAATCTCAAAGTTCTCGTCTGACTTCACACACTCCCTTCATGCGGTTTCCCTCGCATCAAGACAACTACTATTAAGGTTTCCCTAATTAAACTACTCCACACTAACAACTCTAGTTTTGATGAATCCTAGGATCGAGCTAGGCTCGCAAGGGTTCAAAGCATACACCGGAAATTGCGGGGAAGGTTTATTTTAAAACTTGAAAAACTGAAAGTAGATTGCAGAAAACTTGAAAGGTGTTCTAATTACTAGTTTTGAAATTGAAAAAACTAAGCTAGCATGAAAGTTATTTTTCTTAGATGCATGAAGTAGTGATTTCTTTGAAAAAGTTATTTTCCTTAACTTTGTGTGCTATGAAAGCAAATAAAGTAAGAACTTGAAGGAAAAAGAAGGAAACACACAACCACCACAAATCCCCCTAAAGGGGATGACGAAACTGGGCACTAAAGGCCCGCTTTTATTAAATCTATTACAATTCGAGAGGATGAACTCTCTTTTTAAACTTTTATGATTTGGATCCTTATAGAATGGATCAATATACTAATCAACTATTACAAAGAGACTTCTAGAGTCTTGGTCTTCAACGGATCTAACTTGGGGTGAAAAACCCTCAGTTTTAGTTCAAAATTGTTAAGAATCTCCTTTGTTTTGTGACGGACCTGCTAAAAACCAGCAAACAAAGATATTAGATTATGATAGGAAACAATAAAAAGCAAAGAAAAAGATGAAAGAACTTGACTAAATTTTCTCAAAAAAAATTATGCAAAAAAGGTTAAAATTTTAGATTTTTTTTTTTTAGAAGAGGTTAGAGGACTCTTGGTTGCTTTGATGCCCCAAACTTGTCCAAGTTGAACAGAGATTCTCTTTGGCTGTCCAATAACCTGCAAAATCAGTAAAGAGAAAACCCCAAAAGATGCCCAAAATGGTTTGGGACAGCTTAGGGGATTGATCAAAATTGTTTGAAAATGAAACAAGAAACTAACTAACAAACTTTATTGCTGATTTTTTGCTTACTGTTGGACAGCAAGTAACTAGGCAATTGAAATGCTAGATGTAACAATGTAAAGCAAAGGGAAAAGATCAAAATTTACCCCTCAAAAATGTCAGAAATTTGCTTAATGAAAGGGGATCTTTTAATTATATTAGATCTAGATCTATTAGATAAACTTTAAATAAAATCAGATCTGGAAATCCTATGCATGCATAAGAAAATTAAAGATTTAACCTTAGAAATTAGACTCAAATGCTTGCATATAGATAATAGGTAACCAAGAAATTGAAAACTAGAAGGGTGAGAAAGAGAGAGAGAAAGTCTTTCTTCAAGAATTGAATCTTGGGCTATGGGGTCTTCCGATGAAAGGATGAGGGTCTCGTTCTCAAAAGATCTTGAAGAATGTGGAAGATCGAACTCAAATCAACCACCACTTCAAGTATGAGGACCTGCAATCTTGATAAACCTACATACAACTTGTTAAATAATCGGTGTTCCCTACACATGAAATTTAAATAGCATGCAATTAAGCAAAATTAACATGCAAATTGTCAACCACATATGTAAAGTAACAAAAGATCTTAATCTCCAAGCTAGTTAAGAAGATCTCTCCTATTGGGCGATAGCACCCCTATCAAGGCCAACCTACAAATTGAAATGCATGTAAACACGATACAATTACCTCATAAATTTAGACCATGAACATCAACATCCACACAATGCTACCATCCACCATGTGACCTCCAAAGTCTTCTTTATTCAAACTTGAAAGAAAATTACAAATATTCAATACAAGAGCATAAGCTCTTTCCCCCAGGCTCTGACTAACTCATATGAGGGGGGTCAACCTTCCTTTATACATTTTCGGGAGAAGACTACAAGGCAAGTGCGCATGGCAAAGGGAGAGTGCACATAGGGTAGAGTGAGGATGAGTGGAGTAAAGGAGGGACACATCTCCAAGTGAGGCGAGTTCTCTTCAATCTAATTGACATGTGAGGAAAAGAGAGAATGCCACTTGTATATGGTAGGTGAGGAGGTCGAGTCTCCCTCTTGGGATTGACGCCCTCCTCCCTAAATCCGCCAACTAGCTCAAGGAGAAGTCGAGTGGCAACATAGGGATCTCCACCCTTGCCAACTCACTAAAGCAACTCGCCCAAGGCACTAGAAAGACTCGACCTCTTGGTCTTGAACTCTAGACAAGGGAAAAACATGTTTCCAACATGTTTGCTAAGTTTCAACAACTCCCCTAAATTTTAGGAAATTAATTAAAACATCCATTTTTACCTTTTTGAGAGCAAATTACATTTTTGAGTGATTAAAATCATTTTTTTGCCTCAACAAAGGGGGGATAAGGGTTTAGGAGGTGCTCTGGCTTAGAAAACGAGCACAAATATGGTATCTGACAATGACTAACGCCATTTTTATGACTTTATTGACTTTTACATTAAAAATTGTCCATTTTACGGGAAATTTTCTATTGACTAAAACTAAAAAAAAAAAATCTAAGAGGGACTTAGCACAATTTCTATATGACTCAATAGACATGACTTAGCATGAACTCATATACATTTAGACACTAGACATTGGTTATACCATGCCAAGGCCTAACCACCAGCACATACTCCAGCTTTGGAGGAGATTTGAGTGAAAAAACTTAGAAATTATTAATCGCCTAATAGGCAAAAAATAATTAACAAGTGAAAAAAAACACTCCAGAGTACATGCTCGTGCTCAGGTCTTAGGTGGCCAATAGTCTTTTACAACTTTCATGCTTAAGTCATTTATTACAATGCCCCAGAGGGATGGAAATGCGGAAAAAAGGGTGGTCTCATATACCTGTTGAATTTCTGAACACTGAATTTTGAGCATCTGACTACTCAGTCTTTGGCGGCTCATCTGCAAATCCAGCTAGTACAACTCGGTGGATAACAGGTCCAACCCACACCTGGGGTTGGTTAAGAGAAAACCACACACAGATCCAGAGGTTAAAAATGACAATATGATTGCACTAAGCAAGCTAGTGTGTTATGAGGCTAAGTGTGATCAAATACAAAGTGAATTGAGCTTGTACATCAATGGCCATGTAGTATTTGTTTATGTTCATGCAGTTGAAGATAAAGATAGGATGAATATGATAGAATGGTGGATCATGTATGGCGGTTCTAACTTCTACCACACATATCCATACATTGGTAGCGAGAGTGCTTTCACAAGTTGAAAGCACTTCTTCTACAAAGAGGTGTTGAAGCACCTACAACTTCATACACAGTGTGAAGAGAAACAACTTGAATGTAGATCAGGTACAAATCTTGATTTGTGTGCACTACAACTTGAGGTTGTTACCCCATTATTGTGAGGCAACAAAGAATGATGGAACATATATGACTTGGGACAACAATCCAAAGGAGGATAATTTGGAGGATGATGTTATAGATTTAAAGCACTTGGAGGCAGAACTTTTGGCTAATGGGACTCATGACGCTTATCATGTAGTAGAGATGCCACCCCCATCCACTACCATTGTCAGCACTAGTAGTATTCCAGATGTAGCAGCTTTAGCTTCCCAACCTCCACAGTTGAATGGGGACCGTGTAGCTCGTGTCGATGCTCATCCCATTGTTCCACATCCACTTCGTATTAATCTTGTTGTTAGACCATAGGAAAATAAATTAGAAGTTGCTCATGGCAAGAGGAAAGTTTAGTAGATAGTAGAATTATTGTCTTTTTCAGTTTAGAATCTAGATTCTAGAAC
Organism: Picea sitchensis; assembly: GCA_010110895.2. Taxonomy (NCBI): domain Eukaryota; kingdom Viridiplantae; phylum Streptophyta; class Pinopsida; order Pinales; family Pinaceae; genus Picea; species Picea sitchensis. The sequence continues at coordinate 39,195 of SNQJ01S0001907.1, read as the reverse complement.
TTAGAAGTACTTGTCTTTATCATGGCCTATTTTGTTAAGATTATATGACAGTTGAATTGTTGACTACATATTACAACTCTTTGGCAATGATGTCTCGTTTCTTTTCATGGTTGATGTTATCTATTACAATTGGTTGATGACAAATGTTATCTATTGAAACTTGAAATGAAGGTTGAAGGTTGATGTTATGGTTGATCATTTGATGACAATGTATAAGTTATAATGCTAGATGGTTGATGTTATTTCAATTTGCGTACTAAATTGTTGGTGCTTTAATGATTATCATTAACCTAATGTCGATTTCTAGCTTCTTATAAATGTAGTATTTGTCTACAAGTAGCATAAAAATCTATGTTTTCATATTTTATGCAATTAATTTGACATTTTTCATGACTTACTTTAATATGTATTCATTAAAATATATTAAAGTATGTAGTATGTAAAATGCTCGCAAAATACTTTGCTCTCGAGTTTTTGGGAAAATGGCATTTCACGCTCCCACTTCTGCTTCGAGCTTCATTCCCACTCCCAACAACTGAAAGAACCCATACAATCTTTGATGGCCTTCAAGATAAAATTATTCCATAATGCAAAGGCAAAAGGGGGAAGTCGAACCCAAACAAGGGTTTTTAATATGATTTCAACCCTCGGATTGGAACTTGTGGCTCAATGTTTCATGTATAGTCCTATTCTATTGAGGAACTAGGGCCCTCCTTCAAAAATTATTTTTCATCCTCTTAAGAGAAATACTCAATCATAGATCGTAGTTTCTACTTGCACCGCCACATAACCTGAAGGATCACCTCATACTTCCAAGTTGCCCCATCAAATTGGAGCAACAAGCAGTCAATTGTACTCTAGGACACCTCAAACTAGAGATTAGTGAGACCTAGGCCCCCCCCTCGTTCTCCCTCTCTAGGTGGCTCACTGAAGTCTTCGAGTTCAATGAGGAGTTGATGAGACATACCAAAAACCATGCACCACCAAAGTGATAGACAAACTAGCACTAGACGAATCTAGAGTAGGGCGCCTCATGCCTGTCGAACCACCACCCAGATTCGGCCAAACAATCAAGGGTCTATTCAGAGTTTCTTTCCTTCAATCTCAGATGGTAGGAGAGCAGGGTTGCCCTGCTCCTACATGTTAGTTTTTCAGGTTACTCCGAAAGTGTTTACACCATTTTTGGGGTGCTTCATGAGCTTTGGGGTACATGGTGTATGTTCATCCCCTAGATGGTCTGAGATGGATTGGTACATGGGAGATGGCCTGTGATGGATTTTCACGGTGGAGATATCTTGCTCAGTGATTGCTTGACCTCAGTTAGGTGTTGGCTTGGTATTCTTCCCTTAGGCATTGGAGTTCTCTTTACAGATTGGTGAACGCCCTTCATTGTGGCCACGTGGAGAGTTCGCTTGCTTGGAGAATGCCCTACTTGGGAGGAGGAGCATTGGGCATCCTAGAGGAGGGAATCAGGCCATGGATAGCATGATATAGCTTGGATTCGTGTTTGGAGGCTTGGATTTGGCTCAGAGATGCTTGGGTTGCAACAATGTTCTTGTAGGGGGCAACTAACCCAATGGAGTACATTGCTTAGGAGGATCGATGGAGTTTGTGGAGACTTTTGACGGAGGGATGTGGACTTACCTTGTGTAGCTACATCATCTTAGAGCCCTTATAGTGTACAACGTCACCTTGGAGCATGACCTATGTACTTTGGAATGGAGCGCTTCACTTGTGTTGGCCTACAAGTGCTCATTGTAGGTTGCTTGTAAGGGCTTAGGGCCACATTGTATTGTTGGCCTCCCTCTCGTATAAATAGAGGAAGGAGAGAGTCCCTCTGATAATCACCACATCACATCATTGTATCTGTTCTCTTTGTACTTAGCTTCTTGGAGGAAGTCGATAGGGTTTCCTCATGAACCCTAGGTGGAGTTATGAATTCTAGAGAAGATGTTTTTAATTGGAGTTTTCTCTTGTGACTAGGGTTTTCTCTGTGGAGGAGACGTTGGTGATGATCACTCTTCTTTTTCTCTCTTGGCTCTTCACTTGTACTTGATATCTCTCCCTCTCTTGGAGTCGGTAGGGTTTCTTGATCTTCTTGGAGTATCTTGGAAGTCTAGAGTTAGGGTTTATCCATTTGAGGTCTAAGATTAGGGTTTTGTGATAAAACCCTAGGGTATGTTTGGTGGAGAAGAAGAATAGAAGAGGACGCCTTGCCTTGGAGGATGTGTTGGAGTGATTCTTGCATATTGGAGCTCCTTGGTTGAGCTAGGGTTTTGGAGAGCTATTGAACTTGTACTAGCATTGAAAGAAGGTTATATGTACATGTACTTCATCTTGAGCATATTAATGAAGTTTTCAAATGTCCAAATTTGTTTTTCAGCCATATATGTTCTTCATGTATTGTTATTTACAGCTGTATATGTCTTGATGATTTGACATAAGTAAAAGGACAATTGTTAAGTGATTGGACATCATCATTGAAGAATCCAAGGGCTATTTTTCCGCTTCTATTCTTGCTGTTTTATTGCTGTTATAACTGATGTAAAGTGAATTTTCAGATCCGGTTTATGTGGGATAAGTTGCCGTAGAGGGTTGAAACTTATCCAGGTTGTTTGGTATCTTTTCTCCTTGGATTGCCTAGAAGATTGGGTTGTTAAAAAATGTTCTTTCCCTTGTTGTTTTATACTCTATTTCATAATATCCCTAAGGTTGAAAATTCACAAGGTTTAGATCGAGGAAACCTCTAGTCAAAGAGGTGAAATTTCTGTTTTGCATTAAAAGTCAGATTGTAGAAATTTCTACACTACAGTCCCCCAAGGGTCATACAATTGGGCCCCCTTAGCCTTGATCATCCTCTAGAGGATATCATCTGTCACTACATTTCCCCTTTCACAGTCATCAACTACTTCTACAATGACGATCCTCAATTCCCCCTGGCCATTGAGACTAGTAGGCCCATATATCCTCTCTCTCTCGATCAACACTAAGATTTCCAATCTCTGACCTCTCTATTGTACTACTGTACTTATACTTTTGTATCATTTGAATATACTTCTAGAGTATAATGTAGTGAGATACTTAGTTATGCTTCTCTCTTTTTCTCCTTTTGTGGCCTTCAACATTGTTTTAATAGTTACTTTTGCACTCCCACAGTATCTGTACTAGTTGTACCTTCTAGTCCCATTGATCTACTTTTGTGGTTATTTGTTGGACATTGATATAATTATCTTTTCTATCTTATCTTATCTTGGGAGGAAACGATAAACGAAAAATATCCTTGGCATGTTGATTAAGGACACATTTAACAAGTGAAAGAACTCTCTAGTTCTGCCCAAGAGAGAAAGATCATAATTGCTCAAATTTAGTTTCCAACTCTATGTGATCCAATGCCTAATAAATTTTTCCAAGGCCCATAGGCCTATAAACCTACAAATTAACCCTAGGGTCCCATAAACCTACAAATATAACATTAGGATTTTAAGTGAATAGTACATCTCCCATACCCATAAGGTTAAACTCCATGATCACCTCAGATTCGCTTCTATCAAGATATCTATGTTTGGCTAGGTGTGGGATAATTTCCCATTGAGCCTCCTCATGCATATAGGACATAAGGTCCTATTGGAAAGGTAATTGGGCATAGCCAACTATTGCTTCTTTGAAAGGATAACTGTTAGGACTATTGTGTTCCATGGATGGCCTTAGGCTCTCCACTCTGATCAGCTCCATCAATTCTAAAGACCCAACTTTTGGTCTTCCTTTATTTTATTTTTTCTTTTTGGATTTTCTTCACGTATTATATAAATTAAGCCCCCAATCCGTCTTGGGTTTTCCCTCTTCATTACTTCTAGCTCAAGGATGAGTCCTACTCTCTCTCTTTCTCTTATTTGGATGAGGCTTTCAATAGAGACAATAGATCCATAAAGGGGTCTATAAATCTTAAAAACAGATTTGCTCATGAACTAAATCCAAGATGCCCAACGCTTCTCCTCCAAAGCAAAGTTTCCTCCAAGCAAGTAACCAAACTCCATGTGCTGGCTACATGAGAAAATTACCAAGCTCCATAGGTCTCCAATGCTTCAAGAAAGAATGCCATACGAACATCAATACAAGGTCTAGCAATCAACAAGCAAGTCAACTTGATTGTGTCTATATCCATCATGGAACAACCAAAGGTCATCCAAACACCATGCACCCCACATCACATGAAGCACAACCAAACATGGTGTAAACACTTTCGAAGTAACCTTGAAAGCTAACAAGGATTTCAATGCCCAAGAGTAGGTGGTGGGGACAGCCAAGGATTCCAAGGAACTCCAAGGTTATGAATTGTTATAAACAACTTTTCAAGAATGTTCTTTTATCAACTTCATTTTCTTATCTCTTAACCCATTTCTCTGTATGACCTTGGCCTCCTTTGGATTCCTCATTTACAAACTGTTCAAGGATGTTGGTTAAGGGCAATACCTTTGTCAGGTAGCCATACTCAATGTAGATCTTGTATTTGGAGGAAGCATAGGTCTAAGAGTTGTCGATTCAAGTATAACTTCTCCAAGTCCATCTGCACCCAAATCCTTGCACGTGAAGTTAGATGTCTTTCTTTGGTGATCCTAGTTTCTTTAAATATTTCATCTTTGTGCCACTACATTGGAAAGAAGCAGGGGAGGTGAATCCAAATAGGTTTTAAAGGAGGAATGCACGTTATGTTAAAGATTCTGTCCTAATACTTCATGAAGAAGCCTACTATTTAAAAATAAATTGCGGTCTCTCATCAATATAATTTTCTCTATTAATAAATAGGGAGGAAAATTAATGGTATAATGACGAAATAGCCCCTCTCCCAAGGGATGTCGAGATTTTTTTACCCCAACTTTTCAAGGTCATTTGGGATGAGGATAGTCAAATAAAATAACGAAAGACTTCGTATTTAAACCACAACATTTCTAGTCCCACCGTAAATACTGGGCTTGATTTGCACATTACACCCCATATTTTAGCAGCGTAAAAGCACCAAAGCTCATTTCTTGCTTAAAAGAAAGCCTCTAAATCACCATTCAACTAACCTTGTTGAGGCCTTGAGATATTTCACAAGATGACTGAGATTTGGAGGGTAATCTTTCTATTCCAAGCCCTACCACAGGGTTGGATCAAGCATTGAGAATTACAGATACCAGATTCACACTGAACTAATTTCCACCTCCCAATTATGCTGATTGAGGTTTTGCTATAGATTCTTTTAGGAGCAATGTGAATGCATACGCCGATCCATTTTTTTCACATTTTGAAAGGCTTATTCACAAATTGGGGCAAAACAAATCCTCATTGAAACCTCTATTTGAGGAACTGAACCTAGCTGAGTAATTCTCATTTTGTGTTGTAATTAACAAAATGATTTGGAAAGATAATGGCCACTTTGAATGATGCTAAATTTTGGATTCTTGTCCACAAAATTTTGAGAACTTTTCTTCCCACTCAAATAGTGTTTACTAATCCTTTTCAAGTAAATGTATGTGTTTTGTATAGTACTTTATCTATGCACTTTGTGGCTGGGTGGTAATTTTTATGGTCTTTTCTTAAAATATAAGGTTGTACATCCAAGCTTGAATTTGATTTGACTATGCATAATCTGCACTGTATAAAGGTGCAAGATAAGGTTGCCCATCCAAGCTTGAATTTGGTATATATTTGTACTATATAAGGTATAATATACTCTGAAGTTTACCAATGCGGCCTTGGAAATACCCTGAGACCCTGCATCTGAATTTAAGAAAACTGAAATTCATATTATGTGGTGTCTAAATTTAAGAAAATTGAAATTCATATTATGTGGTGCAGCACTTGTAGACGTAATTTTAAGAATCACTCCAAAGAAAAAGAATTTTGGAGGGAAATTAGAAGCATGATGCAATAGATGGATGACAAGAGTCATTGACAAACTCTTTAAGCTATAGGAGCTAAACACATGCCCCTTGTAGCATTTGGGGGCTTAGCAGAAGCCTCCTAAACTGTAAGGAATTTTATGATTTTTGGATACGATTCATTTTTTCATTAGCTTCATTCCCTCTCGACAGGACCATCCACTCTTGAAAATGTTAACCCTAATGAGCTCCATTGGACCACTGCATAAATAAAGACATGGTGCTTTGCCTTTTGAAGTAGATAAGTAAGATTTCGTTTCCGCAGGGCTTTGAGATGCAGAAAAAACATAGGTGGACTTCCATAAGAAAGGGGCACCTCAAAAATGCTGCAAATGTGGAGGGCCTCGTTATATAAATAATTCAATTATATGATTGTCAGAGATAATTCTGCCACATCTAAGCGAACTATGCTCTGAGATGCGCCTTCCTTCCTAGTTGATAACCAAAACAAAAGGATGGGCATATCAACAACAGGGTGGAGGGGATAAAGTAAAGCATGTTTTCTCTTTCTACATCGAGAGAAGCCAACTGCTCTACATCAAGGGCTAGATTTCTTATGTACTAGTTATTATTTTTAATTATTATTATAACGTTAAAAAAAACCTAAATATCATATTTAAATAACTAAAATAAATAAACTAACATAAATTTATGTATATTAAACTAAAAATAGATAAGTTATAAATCACTATACTTATTAAATAATATTTAAAAATGTCAAAAAATATAAATTTATATCTTAACGATTGTTATTTTTCTGAACACTGAATAAATCCATAACCAAAATGAATTTATGGAAAAAAAAATTATAATCCACAAATCTTTTCATAAAAAAAAATACTACTCCCATTTTTAAGATCTTTTTCATTTTCCCACTTGGAGACACCCTTCCTCGTCAATCTATTTATCCATCACGCTCAAACCCTCTCGCTTCAGAACGAGCTTCAAGACAGAATTCTATAGAGCGATTCGCGGATACTACTCGTTAGAATTTTGATAAGAAAAATGATATTCAAACCATGGACATTATAATTCTGAACCTCCAATACAAGGAGTAATACTGAAGGACAGCCCATTTGAAATTTAGCACCCTTGGGATGATGACCTGATCGACATATATTTCAACTATAAAACACATGATCTTAGAAAAAATTGGAAGAGTGTACAAATACATACTTGTTGCTCTTTCTTAACATTCCTTGCTATTTTTTGTGATTTTGAGCAGGGGAAATTCAGGGGTCAACTGTAACTCCATGACATCTATGTTCTCACTGTGGCCTGGAAGGGCTGCACTGGCCATTCACCGTGGTTTGGAAGGTCTGGGCTGGCCAAATACTGAATCCTGTTGAGCTGTTCTGCATGAGGTCCTAATGAGCTGTTGTTGGGTGGGTTTGGTTAGTTGAGGACTTACTGGTACAGTAACAGCATGAGCAGTTTTATCTTTCCTGTAGGACCCCAAAAGCATTCCAGACTTTATTGGCATGGAGAATTCTGTAGGACTGCCATTGGTAATTGATGTGCTTCTTGTGTTCTCTTCTGATCTTTTGATCATCATATCCAGATTATTCATGCAATTCTTATCCAAGCTCGTCCTGTACTCCTTCCTCACATTTGCTATGCCAGAGCTCAGTAACTTAGTCACTTGTGAATGATGAATTTCATGCCAAGGATCAACAGTGGCAGAGGACTGACAGGAGTAGCTGTGGCTGCAGCCCTTCAATTCAATCCCACCATGATTGATCGCTGTCTTGTATATTGTATAAGGGGCCGATGCATCCGTGGAAAGGCTCTCAAGTTCAAACAGATCTGAACTGGAATCACTCTTATCATCCTCAACTGTGTTTGGATTGTTATCCAATTTCATGGCTGTGTAATTGTATCCATTGTCAAAACCCATGTCTCTGTTATCAAAGCTTTCGCAAGAGCAGAACGATAGCCGGGGAAAGCTGAAACTGCTCCTGGTTTCACTAGAAGAATTGTCTGCCATGTCCGCAGAGAGCAGCCTCCTCCTCCTCTGTGTGTTGTTGGATTGCTTTTCATTACAGTCTGGGGAGGACCCAAAAACTTGAAGGGACAACCGCGGTTTCTCTTCAGGGAAACTGAAAACAGCAGAATGTGTTGAAGGAGAAGGAAGATTCGGAAAGGAGAATCCCTCACCTTGACTCTCCGCTGAATTCTTAATCCCGTCTTCTTCTCTGGGCTCCATTCGCTTGAATTGCTTGGACATTGCATGAGTCCTCATGTCCATCTCTTCATCTCTCTGCAACCTTACAAGGCTTCCAGAGCTTGTGGCGGGGACCCCATTTGCAGAGATTCGATTCTTAACACTTGCATTCTTCTCAGACCTGTAAGATTTTTTGGTCTTAAGCTTGGGAAGCTCAGGGTTCAAACTTAAGTCCGTGCTTAAATGAGATGAGTTTGAATGGACGCCACTGTAATTTGATCTCAGTGGGCTGCTCTGCACAGAGGTTGAGAGAGAGGCAATCTTTCCACTCTGGTCCAACAACGAATTGCTGATTGCAATTGATTTCTTAGAAGTGCATGGGCACCTGCAAGCAATCCTCCATTTGTGTTTGGGTTCACCTGCCCTCTGATTCAATGGAAGCCCATTGAAAATGGAGGTAGTAGCATTGGACAGCAGCCCAGAATGGTTGTTCGACTCTGATATGACTGCCTTGGAGTCTAATGAAGAAGCTATTGAACTGGACTGACTGAGTTTTCCTTCAATAATAGACACATCCGAGGACAGACCTCTGCATGCCCCTTTCATGCCGGGCAACCTTACCGGGTCGATGTCAAGGTGTGGATTGCTACTTCCGACAGGCGTCTCCATCTGATCTGCTAGTTTCTCATGGTGGGTACTGCTAAAATATTTCTCTGCATCAAAAACATCAATCTCTGAATCTCTCCCATGCCTTCCAACCACAGATGCCCTCTTACTGAACGATGCAGCTCGTGGGCATTGGGCCTTGTTCTTATTCTTAATCGCCATATGGGTTTCAACCCCTGCATAATTCTCAGTCCGTTTGCCATTATCACTATGAAATCTGACTCCATTCAATTCTCTGCTTGAGTTCTCCATTGAAGACCTCCCACAAAATCCCTTATGCCAGACATCCCCATTAGCATCCCTTATGCCAGAAGCTGCCTTGTCGCAACTCTGCACATCTGGGCTCCTACCATCAATGACCATCGCTTCAAACTTGCCGTTAATGGCAGTAAGAGTGCGCAGACTCCTTCCATTGCTACCATCTCTTTTCGATTTATCGTCCATTCTCATTCACAGGACCACCTCAATGCATCTCTGAAGCCATTGATTGCTCTGATACACGTCAATCTCAGCAATGTAAACTGCAATTCTTCTCCCCTATCTGTCAATGTCATTATTCTTCAAACAGCCTTCTCATAATGAGAAAAAAAACACTCTGTCCAGACTTGAAAATGCCATTTATTCCATATATGTTCAATTGGTTAAAAAGAAAAACATACCCAAAAATCCCAAATCTATAACAGTACTTCCCACAGTGTTATCTCCCTACAGAGCTGTGATATATAAGCTTCAGTCCCTGCTATTCTGATTCGTGCAGAAAACACCAATGAACTGTCACAAATTACAGATAGAAGAATCCTGTAGCCCATCGTCACCCACGAAAATTGGAATAAGGGGGAATTGCACAAGAAATTGAAGGTTTATCTGTATCTGGAGTTTAACTTGTTAGTTATTTGTCTGTGGCTGCCCGGATACGAACAGATTCGAACATAAATTTTTGAAATTTTTGAAAAGAAAGTTTGGTGGTTGATCGGCTAAAATTATGGTGGATTCAGCGGTCGCAATTTGGGGGAAAGATGGCGAAGGATTTTTGAGATTTTAGCGGTAATGGCGGCCATGCGCGCTTTCTGCCATTGTTTTATACCTTATATAATACACTTGCTACTCGCTTTTGTTAATGGTAACGCCTACTTAAAAAAATTATATACGTACCCTGAATTTTTTACTGTTTTAATATTTTTTAATTTATATGGAAGACGTGTTTTAATCTTTAGGATAATTTATTTATTTATTCTCACAAGTTTCATAGTGAAATTAGGCCTTGGTCAATTCCTAAAAAGTTATGACATGAAAGATGAAAGAGTGTGTCACTTTTGTGAAATTAGGCCTTGGTCAATTCCTAAAAAGTTATGAGATGAAAGATGAAAGATGAAAGAGTGTGTCACTTTTGTGACACTAAAAAGGTTGAAGATGAAAAACACTTTCTTTTAGATTGTCCATCCTATACCCGTATTAGATCTCATTTTCAAAATATTTGTCACACTACCAACCTTCTTAACCTCTTAATTCAACAAAAGTATGGTGATCTTGGAAAGTTTCTTTGTCCAATTAGATCTTAGTGGAGGTTAATCATCATCATCAATCATAGAATAAATTAAATAAATTGATGATGATGATGATGATGATTAACGTCCACTAAGACCAAACTTAAACTGTGTCCTATCGTACCTTAAAAGAGGTAAGTGATTACTTGTGATCCCTTTAGAATTTTGTTTATGTGCTTTCGAAAAGCATTAAGAGAAGCTTTCAAGATCACCATATTTTGTTGAGTTAAGAGGTTAAGAAGGTTGGTAGTGTGATCAATATTTTGAAATAGGATCTAATATGGGTATAATTTGGACAATCTAAGAGAGAAAGTGTTTCATCTTCAACCTTCTTAGTGTCATAAAGGTGACCTCTTTCCCATGAAGTTTTAGGAATTAAGCAGCCCAGTTTCACCTATGGAGCTCGTGAGAATTTGTTTCTTATCTTAGCAATGCTTATTTTTTCTTTACACTTGACAAAACGGATAGATAATTTTTGATCTTCTAAGATTAGGGTTGATTACATCTTTATAATACCTTAATTAATAAGTAAATAATCTTTTTAATTAATCTTAAAATAAAATTAAAATAAATTTTTTAGTTTAGTAAAAAATTTAAAAATTATAATTATATATTTATATTAAATTTATATATTTATTAACTTATTATATTTATATTAAATTTATATATTTATTAACTTATTTTTTTAATTATTATATTAATAAAATAAAATTTTATAAACTATTTTAAATTTTATATTCAATATAATGATGATGATTAACTTCAAATTATTTAGCTCACTTTTCTATTATAATAGAATAATGAAGAGATGTGATGAGAAAGACATTTATATCTTTTATATCATCTTTGTCCAGCGATTTGATTGATAAAGTTTATAGAGGTATACATATCTTACCCCTTCTGGATTTGAACTTGTGACCTATTAGAAGGAAAGAGATATTCTTAACCATTAAACTCACTCGAGCTATCAGAAAAAAAAAATATTCACTATTTGAAAGTTATTGAAAATTAAAAAATATATATATATATATATATAATTAATATAATTTAATAATTATAATTTTTTAAATTAATAATAATTTTAATAAAAAATAATTTTGTATCAATTTTTTATTAAAAATTAATTTAAATTAATAAAAAATAAAGCATCTCATATAAACATTTTAATAAAAAATTTAATAATTAAAAAATAAACTAAATGAACCCATCCTCAATTTTCTTTTATGAGCTGGAGGCAAATAAGAAAATTAATATAATAAGTGAATAAGTACAATGACAAAGTTTTGTGTACCAACCTAAAGTAGTAGAGCAAGATTTATTCCTATTCCATTATGCTTATTATTTAAAAGTTACCTTAGTCAAAGATTCAGCTCGTTGTCTAGCAACAAAGTTTTTACTATGTACTTTGTATTGATTTAACATAATGTTGAGTACTATGTTGCCGACCTTTTCTTTCATGTGGACATGTAAACCTTTAATTTTGACTTGTATGGATTACCCTTTTGTTTTTCAAAAGTGTTGTTAGTTTTGAAACTTTGACTTGAAATAAGAATATTATATGGTATATGATATGATATGTAAATTTAATTATTTATGGTCATTAAATTTAATGTTGTTTCAGTTTTATGGAGATAAATTTTGTATAAAATATTGAAATGTTTAATGTTTAGATGGAAATTCTACATGTTATTTAAAAAGTTTTAAATAAATAGAAATGTTTATAAGTATGGTTGTAAATAGTGTATTTTTCATTTTTAAATTTTTTTATAGGGGTTGTCTAATTATTTTAGGTTTTGGTATTTTTTGTTGGAATTCTTAATTTTTTGTGATTTAAATTGCATTTCTGAATGTATAAATGGATTGAGCATGTTGAAAAACTAGTGGGGCTCTTTGATTATATAGTCTTAGCCACTCAAATCTAGAGATCCAAGACGTTATGACTGGATTAAGAACAAAAGTAAACAAAAAATATCCCCTGAAAAACTTCAAAATAGTAAAACATTTAGAGTAAGAATGTAAGTTGTTAACAAATATTCTTAGTTTATGACTTTTACTTAAATCAATTCTATGTTTTTAAATTTATAATTAATTATTAATTATTGGGATTCTTATTTTATTTTATGAAGGGTAAGAAATGAAATGTACACGTGTACTTTTCTAAGTGCATTATGTACGTGTACTTGTTTTTATTTATATCATGCTTTGAGCACTTAAAGAATGTGATTTTCATTTTATAATGGAATAGAAATTGTGATTTAAAAATAAAAATAAATATTTTATTTTTCTTTATAATAATAATAATAATAATAATAATCTATTTTTAAGGTCACGACTAAGCCACACCAAATTGGTGTATGAGACTCCCTTGTTTGTGGGACAAGGGACCCCCCTCCACCCAGCGATTTGATTGATAAAGTCTACGGAGGTATACATACCCTACAAGGAAAATGAGGCATGGAATAAAATCTTTGAATAAGACAAGTACCAAAGCCCTCTAGCTCCATTAAACATGGTAAGGCCATTGCCATTATTAGTGATAAAAGTTTCACTACCCAATAAGTGAGTGTCACTGATTAGATTGAAATGAGGAGAAACCAAAAGAAAAAGCATTGAAATGGAGGAGTGTGATCTTCAACTTATAGTTATTGTAAACAACTAGTTAAGATATAAACATTAGAAAAATTAACTTTAGTTAATTGCAATGAATTATTTGTATTCCACAAAAGTTATTAAAAAATAATATCATATTTGGGTTATGAGTTTATAAAAATTAATGATTGAAAATCAAATCTAAAATAAATAATTAATTTACATTATATTTTCATTAATATAATCCATTAAATTTTAATTTAAAAAAAATTGTAAATTGAAATGTTTTATTTTTTTTGAGTAAAAAAAGTGGGTTCTTAAATTTTCTAGTTGAGAGTTTACAAAAAGACTTGTGTCCTATTTACTTGCAGAGATGCTTGCATTCTATTTGCTTGCAAAGATGCTTGCAACCCGTCTGTTTACAAAGATGCTTGCAGTTTATCTGCTTACAGAGATGCTCGCATCCTGTTTGCTTACAAAAATGCCTGAACCTTATCAGTTTACAAAATTGCCTAAGATCAATGGGGTCGGATCCACTGTTCTGATCTCCTTCTCGATTTCGCGACTTCATATCTTGGCCATATTGTCGGTTCAAATCTTCTCGAGCACCAATAGTCCAGATCCGCTTTCATATTTCACGATTTCGCGGCTTGGGTTGATAGCTGCCTTCATGCTTTGAACTCTCNTGATCTCCTTCTCGATTTCGCGACTTCATATCTTGGCCATATTGTCGGTTCAAATCTTCTCGAGCACCAATAGTCCAGATCCGCTTTCATATTTCACGATTTCGCGGCTTGGGTTGATAGCTGCCTTCATGCTTTGAACTCTCGATAGCCGAGTTCCTGAAATCTCCTCTCATCTGATCCAAGGGACCAGATCGATGATTCAGATCTCCTCTAGCACAAACGGTCCAGATTCGCTGTCAAGTTTCACGATTTCACGTTTTGCGACTTCGCGACTTGGGGGTGTAGCTCCCTTCATGCTTCAAGCTCCCGAAACCCGAGTTCCCGAAATTTTCTCGCGTCAGATCCATGGGATCAGATTGACGGTTGAGATCTCCTCTAGCACCAACGGCCCAGATCCACTTTCGCCTGTCGCGATTTCGCGACTTGGGCAGACAGCCCCTTCTATGCTCCAAACTCCCAAGACCCGATTTTCGGAGATGTGCTTGCATCAGATCTATGGGACCAGATCGACGGTTGAGATTTCCTCTAGCACCGACGGTCAAGAGCCGCCCTCGCATTTCGCAATTTCTCATTTCGCAACTTGGGCATACAACCCCCTCTATGCTCCAAATTCCCGATACTCGAATTCCCGATGTAAGCTCGCATCAGATCTATGGGACCAGATCGACGGTTGTGATCTCCTTTAGCATTGACGGTCCGGATCCGCCTTCGCATTTCACGACTTGGGCATACAACCCCCTCTGTGCTCCAAATTCCCGAAACCTGAATTTTCGATGTATGCTCGCGTCACATCTGTGGGACCAGATTGACGGTTGTGATCTCCTTTAGCACCGACAGTCCAGATCCACCTTCGCATTTCGTGATTTTGCGACTTGGGCAGACAGCCCCCTCCATGCTCCAAACTCCCGAAACCCNCGATGTATGCTCGCGTCACATCTGTGGGACCAGATTGACGGTTGTGATCTCCTTTAGCACCGACAGTCCAGATCCACCTTCGCATTTCGTGATTTTGCGACTTGGGCAGACAGCCCCCTCCATGCTCCAAACTCCCGAAACCCGAGTGCCCGAGATTCTCTCGCATCGGGTCAATGGGACCAGAACAATGGTCCAAGTCACCTCGAGCTTCAACGGTCTAGATCCTCTCACTCTTGTCGTGAAATTGAAATGTTTTATTAGTATTATACAATTAATTGAATTTTATTTTATAAAAAGAAAATTGAAATTTTTTATTATTATCAATGTTAAATGTTTTATTATCACTAATATAATTAATTAAAATATATTTCTTCAAAATATATTTTATTATTATTAATATTAATTTATTATTATTATTATTATATTTTATCATATTTAATATTAAAAAATGAAATCTATAGAATATAGGAGTTGACTTAGAATATGTAAAAGTTCAACCAAAATTTTGATTTAAAAAACATACAAAATGCAAATTCAACCAAAATACAAAAAATACTCCTAGAACAATGGATTTTTAAAGATTTTTTAATGTCTTTTTTGCTATCAACAATATAAAAAAATAAAAGTTAAATTCTTTTTGCTTTGTACATTGTAACAAAAAGAATTTTATAGATTTGCTCTAAAAGACCACACGTACTTAATGTTAAAAAAAATGTGAAGTAGAACGTGTACTTAGAGTAAATTTGAGTCGTAAAAGCTTGACTCTTTTAAACATTTTTTTGGACTTTTTTTTTATCAAAGAATTTAATTCTTTTCTAAGTCCTTTTTGCCATCTACAATGTAATAAAAAGAATATTTTTAAGGCTGGTCGTACAAGATCACATGTACTTAATGTAAAAAAGATGTTTATTACCACAAATAACCAATACCTACTTTTATATAGAATAAATTTGAGTTTTTAAAGTTTTGAAAAGACAGAATGTCATATCCATATCAAACATAGAATTAACTTTACTTAGTAACTTTTTTACTTTTAAGTATCATTGATTAGTAAAATGTTAATATTTTTTACAATTTATGCTTTCTAAATATATAATATAATTAAAAAATAATATAATATTTAATACAATTTATGCTTTAAATATATAATATAATTAAAAAATAATATAATATTTAATATGCAAGAGTGTATAATATAATAATAGGGACAAGGAGTTTGTTTTATACATTCAATTACTAATTCATGGTGCAATTAATTAAACAAATGAGAAGAGAATCAATTCATGCATTAAATATATATGGTAAGAAAATATTAATTCATGCATTAAATATATATTGTAAGAAAACATTAATTCATACATTAAATATATATTGGTAAAATTAAATTGATTTGTAAACTTATTTTAAAATATGAAAAATTTGAATTGTTGTATAAGATAATATGTTGAGTTGTTCATCGAGTATGCTTGCGCATTTTTGCTTTATTTTAAACGAGCAAGCAATAAATTCCTCTCCCCTACCCTTACCCCTACATTTGAGAGCTTGCTTGCGCATTCTTGCCCGATGTGGACAAGCAATAAATTCCTCTCTCGTTGGTCGAGCCTGCTTGCACATCCTCATCCTCCCTTTGAACCGGTTGGATGAGTGAGAAATCCCTTGCTCTACTTTAAACGAGCAAGCAATAAATTCCTCTCCCATTGGTCGAGCCTGCTTGCGCATCCTCATCCTCCCTTTTAAGTGGTCAGATGAGAGAGAAATCCCTTGCCCGATCTATTGTGGGCAAGCAATAAATTCCTCATCCTCCCTTTTAAGTAGTTGGATGAGAGAGAAATCCATCAAGATTTCAGTGCGAAGAATGCATCACATTACATTGTTTTGACTCATGTGTGTACATAAAGAATTAACATGTGAATGTAGAACAACAATATATTATTGTAGTTGAACTTATAACTGTGTGATGGGGTCCTAACATCAAATGTGTATGATTAAAAATATTGGAGCATTTATGAAAAAATGATTTTGCCACTTTTTATATGAACAAAGTTGTATAGCCCAATTTATATTCCATTGTTGATGATTCAATATGATTTTGCGCTGTTAATATATTCAACAAATATGTGTGCCCATTCTTAGTTATTTCTTTAGATAAGTTTATCTTTATCTTATTTCCTTAAGTCGTGGATATACTTAGACCTTTGACTCCTTTGAGGATCAAATATCCACATTTAGGAGTTATTAATTCCCAGCAACTATCATACCAGTGAAGGTAACTTTACTTCAATATGCTCTAAAGTATACCATTTGTTGGATTGGAGAAACCATCCTTTTAACACAAGTTGATAAAGTTTTTGTGTTTCATGTCTGGTTGTGTGTGTGTTTCATTTTAGAATAATGTTTGCTTCTAGTTCCATGTCAACTTTAGCGGCAAGCTCTAGAGGAATTTGCGGAATAGATTCCTCCTAGTCTTTGTCTAACATCAATGGCTCATAGAACTTTAGATGATATATGTTGTAAACTAGGTTAATACCTGTGGACACTAGCTCATAGAACTTTAGATGATATATGTTGTAAACTAGGTTAATACCTATGGACACTAACTCGTAGAACTTTAGATGATATATGTTGTAAACTAGGTTAATACCTATGGACACTAGCTCGTAAAACTTTAGATGATATATGTTGTAAACTAGGTTAATACTTATGGACACTAGTAAGTACAAATTGAACATGTTATCTCGAATATGTTCAATATGTTCAATAATGGTGTAGGGGTTATATTCAAGCAATTTATGTTTTCTATCTTTATAATTAAAACACTCCTTTTGAGGATAAACCTACACTTTGCCTCCTTCAAAAACTTGATGATCATTTGTAGTGTTTATTATGTCTAGCTTTGTCTTTTTACTAATATATGTACAAAGCTTCTCAAACTTATAAAAAATCTTTCTAATATAGTTGATAAATCTTAAAGGTTTCACATGTGTGATAACAGTGTTTTTTTATGATTACCATTATAAAACCTGAAATAGATAATGAATCTTTCCATGTCACACTTCAAAGAGGTGAAATGCACTCTCCCCTTTCCATATATAAGATTCAAGTAATGCATCATCACCTACAATTAGCCCTAACCCCTAAAGTTGCAGAGGGTGCTTTGTAAATTGATTCATTACAATTACCTACAATTACCCCTTTCCATATATGTGATTCTAACATATGAATTCAAACAAAACTACAAAAGTGTGGAAATTGTTCATTGAGCTTTAAACCAGAATATAAGGAGCAGAAGGAGATTGGAAATGGACGGCCGGCAAGCAACCAGCAATAGTCTAAGGACTTTGGCCCATAGCCCTCTCTCTATAGATCGTTGTCCGCCTCACATAGTTCATGTTCATGGTCGCATTCTCGCCATGGTGCTCTGCTCCCACGAGGGAAACACAGGACCTGCAGCGAGTCAAATCCCCCTCAATACCATAGTTTGCATTGATGGCGATTCTAGCTGAGATTGTACGTTCCAAGCTGGCATTGATGGATGGACGCTTACATTGTTTGACAGATGGAAGAACAACAAGCTACTGATTGTTGGCAAACAATGCCAAACAATAT
>SNQJ01S0001907.1:7468-19945 GCA_010110895.2 Picea sitchensis | reverse complement strand
ATTTTTATTAAGTTATAAATAAATAAAAGTTAAATGTTTATAATTTTTTAAGGAAATGTTCGATAACAAATATTTTAAAATTAAGGGAATTAGAATTAGTAGTAGTTAAATGATAGAATATGGCATGGAATTTTGAAATTTTGGCGTGAGTGGCAGTTACGAAGTTCCTTATTTGTTAGTTTTTTTTAAATTTGAGATTGATTTTGTTAAAAAGAATTATAATATCTAAATATATTTAGAGGGTGAAAATTATTTAATGTATATGTAGAATAAATTTTAAAGTAAGTTAATAAATATAAAAATATATATATATATTCTAAATTTAATAAGGGATTTTGTTGGAAGTCATATTTCCACATTATTATGGTAAATTTAATCATGAAATTTTGTTTAAAAGGTTTTGAAAGTTGTTATATTTTAAGATCATCTTTTTTTTCTAAAATTTCGTTTTATATTATATTATAATATAAACTGATCTTTTACAATTTACCATCATAAAAAAAACCAGATACATCCAAAAGGTGCCCCATATGTGTCAAGAGAACACTCCACCACTAACAACCAGTCAACAAAAACCCATCCTGTGCTAAAATCTTGATACATGGCTAAAGAAAGCCTCCACATAAGATATACCCAAAAAGTATCTATCAAAACACTGCCCTAAAAGGGCCATAGTCTCATAGATGATCTGCACGCTAAGCTCCCTAAAAAAATTATTGATCAAACATCAATACTTCTAGAAAAGATCTGAAGACAAATGAGGACCCTCATGGTCCTCTTCACATTGATAATAGACAATTTTCCCGGGAGCCTAGTGGAGCGCCTATTTTGAGAGGTCGTCCGCTTCTGAATTTTCTTCTCTGTACACATGCAAGAAAGTGATATTTTGTAAAAACTTGATAAGTTCTTTCATTCTATCCTTCCAGCACTCCAATGTGATCACCTGTAGGCGTCCTTTTCCCCGCAGTCATTCAATGAAGATCTTTGAATCCCCCTATACAATAAGCTCCGAAATAGAAATCTGAGAAGCAAGTGTAAGATGAGCCCATGCTCCCATCAACTTCGCGCTAGTATTAGTGCTAGGTCCACAATTAATGGTCCATTTATAGGTATGGTGCTCGTTGGTCCTTATAAAGCCTCCAACCCCACTGTTTAGTCTCGAAGAAAGTGCAGCCCCATCAAACCATCCTACCAAACCACCCACCACTCCCCGAGCTAGCCTCCTCCTCAAGGCCATTGCTTTCACTGGTGATTTGTAGTCTCCCATAGCTAATAAGGACTGGAACGCCACCTTTTGAGCGGAGGGATACATGTCTTCAAAGATAGCATGGTTTCGTTCCAACCACAAGAACCAACAGACAAAAGCCGACAGAGTAGGGAAAGATGAATTTAGCAATTTCCAATTTTTGAAGCACTCGGAAATAGAATTACCAGTCCACACCCCCGAGAATTTTAAAGATGTTAAAACTCCCCATACAACGAGCATAAAAGAGCACTCAACAAAAAAATGATACACAATCTCCTTGTTCTTTTTACATAAAATGCAATAGCTCGGCCCGATGAATCCTCTGTGTTGTAAGTTCTCCCATGTGAGAATTTTATTCTTAGCCACCAGCCAAATGAAAAGATTTATTTTTAATGGACAATCCCAGGACCACAGAGACTTCCGCCATCCTCCTATCACAAAACTCCTTTTCCTTTTTTCAGTGGCCTCGTAAACATTTTTAACTGTTATCAATCTGGAGGAATCGCCACCCGTCCATCTTAGTTTGTTCGGCCTTATTAACAGATGTATACCCGTGTTTATGAGAGCACAATAAAAAGTATGGCATTCCAATGCTAAGTGCCCCTCTAATTCCAAATCTGCACTTGTGAGCCAGTTGGGGAAAATCAGTCCTGGGCGAGGTGCATTGTTGGCCTGGAATAGGTAAAATACACCTTTCAGATTTAAAACAGTAATCAGATCCCCAGACAATATGGTCGCATCTCCCATGCCCAAAATACGGTCTTTGCCTAACAAAATGGATTCTCCCGACCTTGGACACCACGCTAGCCAATGCATAAGGATATGTAAAGACTTGAGAAGATACTTCCATGACTGTGATCCTTTTTCCCCTATCTCAGATACCGTTCTGAGCCAACGCGCCACCGAAACAAATGGGATATATTTATCTTTTAATATTCGATGCCACAATCCATCCATCATCAATGCCCTCTGAAGGGTATTTGCCTCCATGGCTCTGCTGAAACTGAATAGATCCCTCATCCCCCAGCCCCCATATAATT
Source organism: Picea sitchensis (assembly GCA_010110895.2). Classification (NCBI taxonomy): domain Eukaryota; kingdom Viridiplantae; phylum Streptophyta; class Pinopsida; order Pinales; family Pinaceae; genus Picea; species Picea sitchensis. Next base: position 17,659 of record SNQJ01S0001907.1, on the reverse strand, counting down.
TAGGGTGTGCTAAGAGATTCCAATTACACAAGTGAAAACTCTTATTTTTTCTTGTACCAGACCAAAGAAAATTAAAAACCACTTAACGAATTCTATGGAAAACCGAGGACGAAATATTTGCCAATGCCAACCAATAAACTGGTTGGCTTTCCAAGATAGCCTTGATCAGAACAAGGCGGCCCCCAATAGAAAGTCATCTATTGCACCAGTGGCTAATGCACTTTTCATACTTAGCAATAAGCCAATGCCAATCCTCGATTTTGTACCTGACAATTTTTAAAATATAGCCAAGATATTTGAAGCCATCAATAAGATCTTGAAAATTACAAAGAAAATAAGCTTTTAATGTATCCAAAATTTGTTGTTGTACTCCATACTGAAGGAATGATGTTTTCTGAGCATTTATCATAAGACCAGTTGCACTGTAGAACCTAGTCAAGAGCCTTTTAATCTCCATCCATTCTGCTATTGAGGATTTAGTCATGATTAGTATATCATCGACAAATAGTAGGTGTAGAATTCTGATGAGCCTTGACACCTTAATACCTGTCAATAAACCTTTTGCTTGGATTATTTTTAACGCCAGACTCAATCCTTCCATTACTAGAATAAAAAGAAGGGGTGACAGTGGGCACCCCTGTCTGAGTCCTCTGCCACTGTTGAAGAAGTTTGTTGGCTCACCATTTATTAAGATCGTGAAAGTAGCTGATGTAATGCACCCCATAATCCACTTGGTCGTCGGCAGCCTGAAACCGCATTGAAGAAGAGCCAACCTAAGAAAATCCCAACTTATACAGTCATATGATTTTTTTAAATCAATCTTAAGGATTAAGGCTTTAATTTTTTCTCTCTGATACTATGAAGACATGCATGTGCAGTCCCATTGGCATCAATAATTTGCCTCCCTTTTAAAAATCCGAATTGCTCCTTTGATAGTGCACGAGACAAGATAGGTCTAATTCTCTTAGCCATGATCTTAGATATGATCTTATAACATAGATTACACAGAGCTATCGACCGAAAATTCCCAAAAGTAGCAGGACCATTAACCTTAGGAATGAGTGCAATAAATGTCGAGTTCATAGTTTTGTTCACCTCTCCAGATAATAAATATTCCTCGACTGCCTCCAACATATCATTTGCAACCAGAGCAAAAAAGTGTAGAAAGAACTCTATAGTCCACCCGTCGGGACCAGGGCTCTTATCTTTTGTGAAACCCTTTAGAACTTCTAAAATATCCTTAGCAATGCATGGTTTCTCAAGAGTAGGAACATCCTCAACAGAGACAATCCTCGGATAAAGACGCACTGCAACAATCTATTCCTCAATCATGTTTCAAGCCGATTCTTTGTAGAAAGTACTAAAAAATCTCATTGCTTCTACCTTTATAGCCTCCTGCCTCAAATGAACCCGATCAGTCTCATCCGATACCTCCCACAAGTGTTTTTTGTTCCTTCTAAAACTGGCAAATCGATCGAAGGCTCCGCTCTTTTGGCGTCAGCGTTCCTCATCAGCCAGTAGTAGTTTGTTTCGATCATATTCAAGTGATTTTAGTCGTGGGCCTGGATCATAACAATAATCCATCTCAATGCTTTGTTTTGTGAGGTGGGCAATCTCTGCTTCAATGTTTTCAATAGAACGAAGTTCAGATAATTTTCTAAACGATATCCATTCCTTCACTCGACCTTTTAGCTCAATTAACTTTCTAGTCAATCTGCTTTGAGCTCCTTCCACCTATGATAACTCATGATTACTCCACACTTCTCGAACCAGATCACCAAAAGACTCATCTTTCAATAACGTCGGGTTAAATTTGAATGGATATGCAACTAAATTGAAACCATAATCCAATTGGAAAAGAACTGGGGCATGATCAGAAATAAATGGGAATTCCACCCATGATCTATACCTTGTAGATTCATTAAGAATCGTTTCAGAAGCATAGACCCTGTCTAATCTCTTTTGAATCCCATCTGCCCCACTTCTACCATTACGCCATGTTGGAATCACCTCCATGGGCACAACATCAACCAAATGATTAATATCAAAATGATCTTTGAAAAAGACCGCCATTGGATCCAATAAGGCCATCACCCCCCAAACCTCATCTAAACTTGTAGATAACTTCAGATCCCCTACTAGAATAAGATCAATCTAAGCAAGCAATCCTTTTGCTTCCACCTGCTCCCATAACTGTCTACGCCCGATACACGGTCCATATACATTTAATAAGCAAATCTTTCTTTTATCGAGAATGTGACAACCTGTCAATAAGATTCCACCAGCACACAGATAAGGTTGTAACTCAAAAACATTAGGATCCCACGCCACCAAAAGTCCATTAAGATCATCTATATTGTTGGAATTTCTAAAAATGAATGAACATGAATAGAACTTTACGAAAGTCTTCTAATCTTGTAGCAAACTTCCCTCAAGTTCTCAAAATCTGGTGATACAAAAAATAAAGTTTTATTGATTTGGATCTTTGTTACAATATTAGTTTTTTTTTTTTGGCAAAACATATCATAACTCAGTTGTCAATGGATAGTGAGGCCATCATTGTCTAATGGATAATTAGGTCACCATTGTTTGATGTCCCAAATGTAAGATGACTCACCACCGTTATTCAAGAAAAAACATTTCACTTGAAAAAACACGTAAAGGGGTAGAATAGGGGGTAGACTTTCACTCCTATCAGATGCCACTAAACCATGCCACTTGAAAAAACCCCATAAAGGGGTAGATTTGGGGGTAGACTTTCACTCCTATCAGATACCACTATACTAGCGTGAAAAGTTGAAATTATCCACTTTTTTCTTTAAGGTGACAAAACTTATCATAACTTAGTTGTCAACAGGTGACAACAGTTGATGTCTCAAATGCAAGCAAGTTGACTCACTTCAGTTATTCATGGAAAACTAGTCCACTTGAAAAAATCCAACAAGGGGGTAGACTTTCACTCTTATCATATGCCTTTGGTATTAAGTAGTGTTAGGTCTTACTCCGAGACCGAAAGGGCATCATAGTACCATTTCTTAGCCTAAGTAGAGGTTCAGTGGTATCAATTATCCACTCTAATTACTTTCATACATGAAGCTAAAATACTATTATTGGTTAACTTTCCTCGTAACCATGAGTTATCCACTTATTAAGTCAGTGCTTAAATTTTAGGGGTTTCATCATCATCATCAATATAATTCATGATCAAATTTGGATTATTATTATGATCATTATTAATCATAAGGAGGAAGATGATGTATTACACCAAGAGTATCCCTACAACTTCTTAGTGTGTTTGTTTAGATTGTATCTATTTCTAAACACATGACAACTTGTGTGAGTTAAGCTCATGTAGATTCTTTAACTGCCCAACTAATCTTATGTGTTTGTTGGGCCTCCTCAATCCTATAAATTGAGGACTCTCTCATGTATTTTCAATCAGATGGGGATCAATAGATCACATTTTCTCGTCTAGGAGGTTTTGGCTTTGCAGTAATTGGCATACATGTATGATTTTCTCACATGGTATCAAAGTGTCTCTGCAAACCCCTTCTTGTTTTTTTCCAAAGAGATTTTCTATTTGAGTGCTCGTTTATTATATCTCGCTAGGGGTGCTCATCGAAATCACTGGCTCGCATATTTGTTAGTCACTCCATATCTAAGATTTGAGAAAATTTGTGAGATAGGCGAACTTTGTTTTGAGTTTTCTAGAGATCCAATTTGAGATCTCAGATCAACTTTCAAATGATCTGCAAAATCAACCGATTCGAGTTTTCTTTTGGCACATCTACCTTCCATTCACCCAATCTGTTCGTCCTTTGTTGAATCTCTCAACGTATCTCTACTTTGATCGAGGCAAGAGACTAAAATTTGATGCCTTGCAGTTGTGGTCAGACAAATTGAAGGGCATGCAATGGTTTTTATTCATCCCACACGAACCATCGCTAATAATTGTAGCGTATTTAGGTCGGACCTCTCAAGTGGGTGATCTCTTTAATATCATCCAGTGGTTCTTTGGAAAATTGAGGTGACCCACTCATAGATCTGCAAAATCAGTAGATTTTAACTGTAGGCTAGCCATATCTCTTTGTGTCTCGACTTTTCATTTTTTTTACTCCCACCCACAAATATTGGACGGGTGATGCCCTTTCCTTGTTTTCATTGGGCTTGGAAATGGATATGTTGGGAGAGATTATGTGGTTGCTTCTGTGACTCTGATACTGGCACTTGGAATTGCAATTGAAGGATATGAAACTACTTTGACCTTCCATGTTGATTCAAAGTTACTTTTTGCACATTCTACTATGTGTGGTGATGATTTTGTGCCTTGGTTGTGCCCCAAGTTTTTTTAATTCCGATGGACTTAACTAAGTGTGAATAGTTTTGTTTCTCAGTTGGAGAGACTCTGGCACATGTGTCTTCAATGCTAGGTATTTCTATTTAAAGAATTAAAAATTTGTTGTAAATTTTGTTTTTAGAGCTCTTTGATTTAAGCCCAAGTTTCCATCGTTTATATGGTGAACATAATTTAAAATTTACAGAGACACAAATCTTTGTTCTCTTTGTATTCTTTATTGTAAATGGTGTTGTTAAGGACTATTGAGCTCCTAACTCCCCATAACTACCATACATGGAAACTTAAGATGCAACCATTGTTGCAATCAAAAGGGCTTTGGAAAATGTTAGTTGAGGATTAGCCTGTGTTCACCAAGGAAATCGATAGGATCATCTATCGAGATTAACTTGATGAAGCCATGGGTCTCATTGGTTTGCATGTGTCAGATACTTTGTTGTTCCACATTGATGATTGTAAAACTCTGAAAGCAAGTTGGGAAACGTTGGTTTCCTTATTTGATAAAGTCAATGAATTTCGAGCCCTATAGTTGGAAGCAGAATTGTCATCATCGGTACCTGATGAACATGCATCCATTGAAGATTATATTTCCAAATTCAGGTCATTTGTGGCACAACTGAAAGGGTGTGGAAAATCCAAATCTGATGATTAGTTCATTTTCCTGATTCTATCCAAATTGAAAGGTCTTTGTCAAGGATTTTCTTCTACATTTTACTCTACAATGGATGCATTAGGAGATGAATTTAAAATGCTTTCTTTTGAGATTTTTTGTGAGTGCCTCATGATACAGCCCCCCTACTCCCTTGTAGGGATACACGACCTCTCGGTCAAAGGATCTCTGATTCTTGATTCAAATGACTCTCTGGAACCTTAACGGTCACATTATGTATCTTAACACAGGACCTTTCGACTCCTTGGTGTAGGTCTGACAGCACCCACAACCTTCCCTTTAGTTCTCCTACGAAATATCAGAGTACTAGGTGTTAGCTATTTTTCTGATAAGCCCCCTCTCGATGTGACCTTGGGTGATGACTTCTCGTGACCACGCAATTGCAGGCGCGACCAAAAGAGGTTTGGGATCAACCCACTTTTTAGCCCGCAATTCTCTTCGAGCTTCCACGTGTCCTCTTGGCAAAACCATGGTATGGATTGCGACCCGACCTCAATGTTTTAAAGTCTGCACAACTCATGTCCCCGCTATGCTACGGGATCGTCGATCTCGCGATCTTGAAAATACTGCCTGAACTGACGATTCAGATCTGCGCCTTTCAAATCTGCAGACCAGATCTATCCCTCTTAAATCAACGGCTGCGATCTCCTTGCAATTCCGGACTTCAGACTTTTGAAATCTCAAACCTCGCTTTCCTACATATGTCAATCTTTTAGAGTTGATGATTTGTGGACACCTGTCCTCCAATCAACAGTCCTACCTTCACTTCGGGTGCTTGACCTTTCAACTCGGATCAACGGTCCTGTGGCCCTTTTCTCAATCAATGGTCGAGATCTCCTCCGGGTCTTCGGACTTCTAAGATCTCAAATCTCAAACTTCACCCTTCTTCCCAATGCCTTTTATACAAAGGCTATAATCCACTGACGCGTGTCCTGTTGATCTAACAATCGAGGATTACTTCGGGTCTTTACCCGGAGTGCATGGATTTATGCCACATCTCTCTTAGATCCGACAGCTAAAAATCACTTCAGGACTTTACCCGGAGTCCACGGATTCACACCACATCTCCTCTAGATCTGGCGGTCTAGAGTTACTTCGGATATTCGGGATTTGTCAATCTCAGATCTCAACTAAAACCCTGCTACACTTTACCGGGAGGTCACGATCTATTGACAAGTGTCCCCTTACAGATCGACGACTCTCAGCTATTCGAGCTTTGGATGTTTCAACCTTTCACCTTTGCCTTCCTCTGGATCTCATGACCCGCAGACACATACCCTTCTGGATCTAACGGTCCAGATTCGCTTCGGCTCTCTGACTCTTCGTGCTTTGGGAATATCAAGTTTCAAACCTTGATAGGTTCTCTCTCCTGTGCGTGCGAAGCGTTAAGGCTCGTGCACCTTACACAGAGCAGACGGTTGTTGATCCTTTGCTCTATGATCCAACGACCACTATCGCTCCTCGTCCCGAGCTTCTGATTTCTTCCGACTTAGAAGATTATCAGTCTTCAAAGGTTTCGAACCTTTGCTCCTCCTACGAGTCCAACTCTTGGATCTCGTCAACACTTCTGAAAAGTGTTATCCCCTCTGAGCTTGAGACTTGAAACAAGCCTTTCTTTGACGCTTGATTTCACTCTTCCTTCTGGGTTTTGGATCTTCTGAAAGGAAATTTATTTTCGACTAATTCCCTTTATCCTATGCAATGCACATCTTGCAAAACAAACAGAGTATTCAACAACTCTGATTGTGTTATCTTCTGCACATATTTTCCTTCAAGGTATTCAACAACCTTGAGACTCCTTCTTGAGTATATAATTCTTCTGGCGTGCCCTCCTGGCACATTCTTCCTGAATTCAACACATAAATCAGATGTGCGCTCTTGGCACCGGCTCACAAAGTCCTCAACACTCTGTCGTGCACTCCTTGCACAACCTAAAGAACCCAAAAATAACTCAACAACTCTCAAATATTAAGAAGTCTATCTTAATCCTACAGATGAAAACTAACATATACATCTACAACATATATGAACATATACAGATATCACTCAAATAACACAGAAAACATAAATAGACATCATATGCAGGAAAAATTTCCTTTCTTCGTATTAATATCAATGTTTGTTTACAACTGTGTACAAGAGCTCGGACTGCAACAGAGTCTCGCTCTCCTCTCTACTTCCTATCTCTTCTAATCTAATCAAAAAAAAAAAACTCCTCTCTATACAAAAGATCTCTCTTTTTTTACAAAAGAGGGCTCTATGAGATTATCCTCTCCATCGCCTTAGTGTCATCAACATTTCCATTAAGACACCTTAACCCTATGAATCAATACATTAAATAGAGATATAAACCTGACATGGATCTAGACCTTCTTACAATCGATTATTTCGATGAACCCATCCACACCTGTCCAAAGGCATGGCTTTGGCATTTATCAACCTTACACATAAATTAACTTATTTTTATAATTCGAATTTTGAAAACGAGAGGGTTGATGCCTCTCCCTATCTCCAAATGTGTGATGATGTGTTGATTTGTTAACGCATCTGTCAATTCAGAAAGATGTTCCTGCATCATACTCCACTGCTGTGAAAAATTCATGAGCTCCTGCTCATGAGCTCTCTAGCTTTGTTGAAATCCACCTGGATCCCAAAATTTTACTTGGAGTTGTCTACCTACTCCTCTGCTTTGTTGTTGTCGTTGCTTCCCTGCTTCTATGGCAGGATCTCTTCTGCTCAACTTCTCCTTGCTAATAGTCTCCTCTGTTAAGCTCAACATCAGATTTATGATCTCTTCTATCACCCTATCCATCTGCTCCATTGGTTGGCTCTTCTTATGCAGTCTTCTCTACTGCACTTCCTCCTCTCCATACTTATCAATGGGCAGATCTACTTGATCTCTCATGTTGTCTTCATCTCCTCTTGTGGCACTAGTTTTCCACTCTGATGCAGACTTCAATTATGCAGTCTCCTTACTAAATTGATGCTCAACTTCTTCCTCTGACATATTGGTTTTTGTCATCCCCTCCTGTGTTGGCATATCTCCATCTTCTATCAGTTGTTCCTCTGGCTGGTATGCTCCTTCTTCTGTTGCATGCTTCAGTGCTGCAGTCATCATCTGTTCAACTTCCCGGCTGAAATTTCTGAGCAATTATGTCGAATGCTCTTCTCTTGCAATCTTCGTGACTGTCTTCTGGCAGCCATCTTCTGGTTTTGGATTGTCCAACCAATCCTCCAACATCTTAAGCTCTTGCTCCCATTGAGTGAGAAATTCATCCGACTTCTCCTCTTTTTATGCTAGGGTAGACATCAGTGTCTTTTATTTCTCCTCTTTGATAGTCTCTGTTGGTTGTCCTTATGTTGTTGCTCCTGCAACACATGCTCTACCCCCAACTGGGCTACTTGGTAGGAATATCTCAATTCCTCCAATGATCAAAATACTCCTCTGATCCACCTCCACCATCTCTCCTTATTGATATGAACTCTCAACTGAGTTCATGAGACTTTCAAATAGTCTCCTCTCACTTCACTTGCCCACTTGGAAACTTGGGATTTTTCTTCTGCTGTCCTGGCAGTCTATGTAATCCTCCAATGATCCCATCTCATTTCCCACCTGACAATCTGAACTTTCATTGTTTCTCCTCTGGCAGTATATGAGAGCTCCCACTGATCTCTTTCCATTGCCCACCTGGGATCTTGAAAGTCCATTTCTGCCCTCTTGGAAATTTATGAAATCCTCTGCTAATCTCGTATCATTGCCCACCTAGCAATCTGATAGCTCACTGTTGCCCTTCTGGTAGTCTTTGAGATCATCCACTGATCTCTTATCCTCATTATCACTGAGACTCTTCCCAGTTTCTGGCTCACAGATGTGAACCACTTCTTCCTTTATATCACTGAGGTTTTTAACACGCCTCAACCACCTTTTCAACATTTGTTGTTGCCTTCTGGACATCAACTTCTGGACAAGCCATTTTACTTTCCTCTTCAAAGGCCATTCATATGTCCAGTGTACCTTTGCATCCTGTTGCATCTTCAATGCTAGCCTATCCATCTTTTCTCTTATTTCTGTGAGCTCTTTATCTATCTCAACTTTGTTTTTCTACTGGTGGTCCTTGTCCTGACCACCCGTATGGCCTTCAGTAGCCATTTTCCACCCTCTGTTTTCAGCTCATCTAGATTTCTACCATTTACTGCACACCTTTCTAGAAATCACACACAGAGCATCATTACTCTGTCTCCTTCTCACTTGTTGTCTACAGGTGAACTTTAGCTTCTAATATCTTTCAACGTTATCATATTATCTTCTTCACCTCCTCACTTCTTTGCCTGTTGTCTGCAAGAAAAATATCAACTCTGATACCACCTGATGCAACCCCCCTACTCCCCCGTAGGTCTACATGAACTCCCGGTCAAAGGATCTTAGATTATTGAGTCAAATGACTCTATGGAACATTAACGGTCCCATTTTGTATCTAAACACAGGCCCTTTCAGCTCCTTGGTGCAGGTCTGACAACACCCGCAACCTTCCCTTTTTCTCTCCTGCGAAATCTCAGAGTACTGGGCGTTAGCTATTTTTCTGATAAGCCCCCTCTTGATGTGACCTTGGGTGATGACTTCTTATGACCACGCGATTGTGGGTGCGACCAAAAGTTGTTTGGGATCAACCCACAATTCTCTTCGAGCTTCCATGTGTCCTCTTGGAAAAACCACGATATGGATTGCGGCCTGCCCTCAATGTTTTAAAGTCTGTGCAACTCCTGTCCCTGCAATTCTACAGGATCATCGATCTCACGATCTTGATGATACTACTCGAACTGATGGTTCAGATCTACGCCTTTCAAATCTACCGCCATATATGTCCCTCTTAAATCAACAACTGCGATCTCCTTCGCAATTCCAGACTTCAGACTTTTGAAATCTCAAACCTCGCTTTCCTTCATACATCAATCTTCTAAATTTGATGATTTGCAGAGACGTATCATCCAATCCACGGTCCTGTCTTCACTTCGGGTGTTTGACCTTTCAACTCAGATCAACGGTCCTACGACCCTCTTCTCGATCAATCGTCGAGATCTCCTTCAGGTCTTCGGACTTCTGAGATCTCAAATCTCAAACTTCACCCTTCTTCCCAATGCCTTTTATCCAAAGGCTATAATCCACTGA
>SNQJ01S0001906.1:324168-337024 GCA_010110895.2 Picea sitchensis | reverse complement strand
AGCACGAGAAAGAACAAAGACTAAGCTCGGTATGCCCCTAGCTTGAAAAGCTAGTGGATTAAGTCCATAATGATCATCAAAGGCTGGAGACATGCCCTCCAAGCTTCAGTTCATTCACCAACTTTGAGGTGGTCACCAATTTCTTTTCTAGATGGAAAAAAAGGAGAAGGGTGGATGAAAAGAACGTTCAAGAGAGGTGATTGTTTCATTTTTGAATGAGATTGACACAGGAAAAGAACTATTCTCAGGGTTCTGGGTTCAATCCCCATATTGTTGTTTCATTTTTAACGGGCTTGCTATAGAGAGGAAAACTATGCTCAAGACCTTTGTTTCATTTTTTAATGATATTTATACAGAGAAGAGAAACTATGCTCATGGAATCTGCTTGATCATGGCTTCCAAGAGGATAATTTTCTGGAAGGACATCATGTCAAGGGACAAAACTCAGTCATGGCTTCTAAGAGATCTTCGCTGGATGGAAGATAATCACTCTGGAAGGAACACATGTCGAGGGTCACGATAGGGGTAAGGAGATTAGGCTCCAATAGCCCTACCAAAGAAATCACCATGTCAGCTACCGGATCTAAATCATCAAAAGTTGAAGTCATTGGAGACAACGCCACATAATTAACATGCGGTGGGGGTGATACTGTCTGCATATAAGAACCATTTAGGGAGGTAATCTTGTCAGGACCGATGAATGAAATTTGATTAATAGTCACAATTCTTCCGTTGTGAGGGAAAGATATCCCATGGAAAAGACTGGACACAATATCTTTCATAGCATAGACATAATCCCACCCAAGGAGTAAAGTGAAATCAATGGGGTCTCAGGCTACCATGACATCAATAAAGATAGTTTTCCATCCCAAAGTTACGGGAAACTATGGAAGGGTCCCTAAAGGTTGACTAGTTCTTCTGTTAAAAGCTAACAAATTCTATGTAACCGGCACAAGCTATGGACAACCCAAAGTGTACAAAGCAACAAAAGAAAAAATACTAACAGACGCACCTTCATCTATCAACGTTTGAGGAACATCCCGACAAAAAACCTGTATTATAATCTGGAAAGGAATGTGAGAGGGAAGACAAGGTCTAGTTAGCGCACCCCAATCAAAAAGGATTGTCTCATTACTTGGAGGGGGTTTCACACAAGAAGGAGGAATTCCCCCCAGCACTGTAGATTCTGTATCAATGAGAAAAACCTGGGCAGTATCGGGCTTACTCTCTAGAGGGAGAGTAGGATCGACAAATGGTGGACTTGGATCAACCACTTTGGAACTCTTTAGAGGAAAAGTGGGATTGACTGATGATGTAACCAGAGAAACCACTTTGACACTCTTCGGATGAAGGGTGGGACTAACCAAGGAAGGGACTGAATCAGTCACTTTGACACTCCTCAATGGAAGAGTGGGATTGATCGATGATGTAACCAGAGAAACCACTTTGAAACTCTTCGGATGAAGCTTGGGACTGACCGAGGAAGGGACTGGATCAACCACTTTGGCACTCTTCGGATGAATATTGGGACTGACCGAGGAAGGGACGGGATCAACCACTTTGACACTTGTCAAAGGAGGAGTGGGATCGACCGATGACAGAACTGGATCGACCACTTGAGTTTTATTATCGAAGGGGAGAATGGGGTCGATGGGTGCAAACAAATCGACCTCTTTGGTGTCACTCTCTAACGGGAGAGTGGGATCGACTGAGGATAAAAAAAAATTGACCACTTGGGTTACACTCTTTTGATGAAGAGTGGGGTTGATCGATGATGAAATTGGATCAACTACTTGGGTTTGTGGTTCAATCGAGGAGGAAACTAGATTGACCATTTGATCAACCAGACTAACCGCGGATGGAACGAGATTGACCAACCCATCAACTAATGATGGGTCAGGGGAAATATCACGATAACCTTTTGGAAGTTGAAGTTTTTCCAAAAGAGAAGAAGCCTGGTCCATGTGAGGACAAAGGTGAGAGTAATGATCACCTTTGCATAACATGCAAGGGAACTTGACAATTTTCTTTTTCTTAGAAACCTTAACATCACTAGTTGACGGGGTATCATCGAAATGACCAGTAGAGGCCGATGATGTGGAAGACCACATTTCTAAGAATTTGATGAGACCGGGGAAATCCCTCAGAAAATGGTAACCCTTACAAAGATTGCAAGGGAATTTAGGTTTCAGATTCTTCATTTTAATCTTGTTGACCTCATCAACACCCCCAATACTATTAACAGTAACTGGTTTCTTGGATCCAACATCTGATGTTGTTGGGGCCTTTGTACTTTTCGGGCTCTTCTTCTTCTTCTCTTTCTGTTTCTTCTTCTTCTGATCAACCTGGCTACTTGATTTAGTTCTTTCGCTATGCGAAGAAGGATAAATGGAAGGAGAATTAATGGGTGAAGAAGGTGAAAATTTGACATGAGGTTGATGTATGAGTGGTGTACTGACATCTAAAGTATTAGGTGGAACTGAAAAATTGGGAGGATTCGAGATCACTGGGGTGGGGAACAACCAAATTGGTAATCCGATGGTGAGTCTTGGAAGAATCAGTGTGGCAATATACAGAGGACCAAAGTTTCCAAAAGAAGGAAATGTGTAAGGTTCCCTAGGAGAAAGGGTTCCTCCATTGATACTCTCGGGATTCAATGCCATTAACACTAACTTGACCTAAGGTCTGCTAAGTAACACAAACAACACATGCTATGAATCTGAGAAGCAATCAATCAAACAAACCTTCCAACGATGAAACGACTAGTTGGTGATGAAATCCAACGTCGTTAGATCAAAATAGGAAGGGGTGGGGATAGAGCGAGTGGATGAGTTACATTGGCGACCTACTTAATGGACTTATGCCTTGGTGCAAGCTTCCATGCAGTAATTTTGGATTTACCCTCCAAGGAGCCCGAGTGAGTTTGCCCAATGTCTATTCCAGGTACAGTGAAACTTCCTTTCACCGTCACCTTGTGTGAGACCCTAAATATTGTGCCTACTAAGGTCACCAAATCCCAGTCAGCCCCTGGGCAGGTACAGTTGACAATCCAGTCTGAACGTAAGGGCAGGGTATCTAGCCCAAAATCAACTTGAAAGGATTTCACTCAACATTATGGGTATACCTTCAAGCGACCCCCATAATACGATCCAACTACTACAATCAATCAAACCACGAAGGGATAATCTTTGTAGCTCTCACGAGTGTGACCTCGTGCGTAACCGTTGTGTGAGAGGAGGATCCCAGAAAGCTCTTACGACAATTGGATTTCAATCTCCCTACCGAAATATGCTAAGTTTGTTTCATATCTATGGAAATTTATCCTTTCAACCTATTCCAAATCCCTACACCTTAAACTAATGTAGGTTTTATAACAAATATGTAAAAAGTATGATAAATTTTAGTTTAGCGCTTGATTTGTAAGGCTCTTGTTACTCAAAAGGAAAATGGCATGGACAATATGGTGTTTTGACCAAATCGAAAGATATGCAAAGGGATGAATATGAAATATTTTCATTTCGATGAAAACTATGCTACAAGAAGGAGAAAACATTTATCATTTCAGATGCACAATGTCCCAAAAATGCCTGAAAACATGCAATTCTGCTACTTCAAATGCAAGCTAGTTTCACTACCTAAAAGAAAGAATGCATATATTTTATTTTTTTGATTATGATGTATACATAAAGTAAAAAAAAAGCCTTCAATGCTCCACTACTTTCAATCAGGAGAAAGAGTCCTATGCAGATGCAAAAGACACGAAGAAAATGGCTACAAACAAAGCACACACTCAAGGTAGTGAGAACTGAAAGAAAAAAAGAAGAATATTGGTCTAAAAATAACTCAATCAAGGATCCTAAAACCAACAATCATCCAAGGAGTACAATAAAATGCAGATAAGAATCCAAAAAGAGACAGGGAGAAAGAGAAAATACCCAAATTGTCCTGACAAAACAAGCAGCTAGAAAAAGCAATTTTCACATTTCTGAAAAGGGTTTCAGGCTCCAATCAAGACAAGAGGGATTTATAATCATCAAAATCCAATCCAAATAACTTCACAAACCATTCACAAATACTAGGTAAAGTCTCGCACAAAACAGGTTACAAAAAACTAATGAGAAAAAGGCAGAAAAACCCCAAGAAGGAGACTAACACTCCCCAAAAAGGGTACACAATGAATTATAATGCTCCTTTAAGAACTATAGGGGAGTGTTTATGATAAAAAAATTCTCCTATAGGGCCTACATGGGGGCGTTGGTCTTCCCAGAAGCTAAAAAAAAGAGCAAAAAAATTGCAAAACATTCATCCAGAATGCATAAACATTGGTGAAAATGTAAGTGAAGATGGGAGAAGGCTAATGGATCATAAAAAAGTAGAAAAAATGATATGAAATGTGGTAAAAGGGAAGGGAAAACCAATTAAATCTAATAGGATTCCTTCCCCAGTGGAGTCGCCAATTTCTGTTGTAGGAAAATGTCCCTGCGGATAGGTAGATCTCCTCTTGAGAGCTAGACTCTTAACTCTTAAGACAGAAGATTCTTAACATGGACAATGACTTCATTTTAGATATAGATAAACTAATGTGTGAGGAGGAAGGAGAAAAAAAGTACCTTTTTACCATTGTTTGTCCTTGCATAGTCTGAGTTGAGCTCTAATCGTAAACTCCTCGATAAGCCTATAGACAAACAAAGATACAACCAACTTCCTACTCTACTGAGATTAGCTTGAAATAGATCTATCTATTAGAGACAAATTCATGTGAGATTAAGCATAGACTTGAAATAAACAGGCCAATCATATTATATTAATGAGAACAAAAATGAAGAAAACTTACAACCATAGATGTGAGTGCAACAGCTTCATCAAGTTCCCCTTGTCCAAACCCTTGCCTAAATAGTCCACGCACAGAATGTTGATGCTCCAAATGACATACCACTCATGAGATCATAAGTTTCGTATAATTCTCAATATCCATTCCCCCTCCACCATGGAAATCCCTTATTATATAAGTTTTGGAGACTTAACCACCATGGAGAGAATCTCTCATCAGATCCACTAAGAAAGGGATCTCTAAGATAATTAGGGAGAAAATATCTCTTAAGGATTTTGGGGACGAAATATTTCTCAAGGATTTTAAGGAGGAAATATTTCAACCATCCATGAGATCCTCCAGCTTCCCTAAAAAATAGGAAACCAAATGTGAGGTGGATTCTCATACTTAATTACTTTCCTTTTCATGAATATTAATAATAATTCATGTGCACTTGATTCTCACACTTAATCAATTCCTTTTCCATGAATATTAATAATAATTCATGTACACTTGATATTTTGGCCTTCATGTAATATATCCCTCCTCCACATTGACTAGGGATTGTGACATAGGTTATTCCATGATGTCAAGGTGTATGTGACACTTATACGACACTTTACGACACTTAGGGCGAGGTACGTAGGTGTGCAAATTTCATGTGTAACACCTGTCATGAAAAATAATTATAGTATCATCCTGAGATCAAGTTTCTGGAGTTTTGAGTTTCCTCGAAGGGAAACCAATTTAGACTGACAGACGAACTAGAAAGACCCATGAAAATTAGACATATTTTCCTGAATCGCCCCTTCGGAAAACCGATTTGGCCTATCCTTGCATTAAAATTATATATCAAAAAATGATACAATGACCTAGGAAACACCTGTCGACTAATAGAACAACAAATAGACACTACTAAACTCCAATACCATAAACCTAACCTTCCAAAAAAAAATGACAATTATCAAAAGAAATAATGCACGATGACACACGTATCCCTGCCGACTATCATGGTGTCTAGTGAGAGTGCATGCCCTTGCATTTCACTGCACGTGTGCCATGCATGGTGTCTTTATTTTCCTCAGTTTCCTGAGCACCTTCAACCAAGCCTTGTTGATCATACCCCTTGGAAGTATGGAGAAAAAAATTCTTCTGGAGATACGAGGGAATTTATGCCCGAGTCTGGAGGATGCAGGGGACGAAGCAGAGTCGATATCAGAGATTCAATTTTCTCCATGCATTGGTCCAAGTGTTCCAGCCTAAAACAAAGGTCATCAATGTCCTTACAGAATACAAAGACCAAGTCTTGGAGAATTGATATTGAATCCCAAAGTCCAGGGAACAAAACGAAGTCCGGCTGGAGTTGAGCCTGCTTATGGGACACCTCCAATTGGATTTTATTTCGAGTGCATGTTACAATATTCTAGCCAAGGAATAGAGGTTGGTGAAGGGGGTCGCAAAGGAGCGAAGGGTGGTGGATTGGAGGGATGTTCCAATGTTGACTACGAGGTCACAACCAGGTCAGGGAGAGGTCCAGGAGAAAAGCCGAAAGAGTTCCATTAGAGATCAAACCATTTGACATGGAAATCCCATGGCAAAGATAGAGGTCGAAGGTTAGCTTGGTTTGGTGAGGAATGAATTGAAGACAGATGCATCGATCTCTGGGAAGGAAAGAAGGAGGGAGGTTGTATACTGGCCATGGCTGCTCTGTTCTAATTTGAAAGGGAAACTCTCTTCATATTCCCTCACAGGTGAGGCATAGCATGACTAATGATAGGTATAGGTGGAGAATCTAACAAGAAGAACCAGGTAAGAACCAAAGAGGGAGACTGAGAGAAAAAATTGCTTGAAAGGGAGGGTGATAGAATCCTACTAGGGGGATGTGCATCGCCATAAGAAGAACGAAGGAATGTAAAGGCGCACGAGAATAGGAGGAGTGGACCTTGTACCAATGCCATATCCATGACAAGAGGCCAACTCTGAGAACACTGGAGCATTTAGTTGGGAGCATCAAGTGTAATATATGTTTGCAACAGTTGTAAGGAGGTATTAAAGGTAGAAGGGAGTAGCAGGTGTCGTCACGTGGGTTGAGGTGAGGTGGCAAGCACTAAGTTTCTTGATGGACGTGTGGAGAATGCTAATACCACATCCGTGGGTTTGTCTGTGCTGAGAGGCTTAGCTGAGTAGTCCAAGAAGAGGGGTTGATTTCTATGGGTGGTGGATGTGTAGAGGATATATGGTCCTTCTAAATTCACAACAAAATTAGCTAGATGGTCTACAACATGGTTGTCTTTCCTTCTCACATGTGAGGGAATGAGCACCAAGTGAGGAGAAATGAGAGTTGCAATGGTTCTGAGTCCTATAGTGAGCCGCCAACAAGGGGATATGTTTTCTAGATCCCCTCCATTAAGTATATTTTCAAAGAGGATTAGGATTATTTGTTAACCCCCCTCAATGATGAGGTTGTGATACCCATTGTCTTGAGCAAATCGAAGTCCTTTGATTAGGCCCCCAATCTCAGATGAGTTGTTTGTGTTGTGCCCAATACTTCCTTTTGCGATGTGTATTATGCTCCCTTGATTGTTGTGAAGAAGTACCCCAAAGACAATAGGCCCCAGGTTACCTTTAGAAGATCCGTTGAAGTTTAATTTGATGAGTCCTAGAGCTGGAGGTGACCAGTGTTAAGGGATTCATTTGGCATGTGAAATTTTGGGTTTCCTTGCAAAATGAGGGTGAACGTTGATGAACTATTTTTCTAGGATGTGATTTTTTTATGGAGGATTGGACAATTCTTCCTCTTTCCATGGCTGGAGGATAATGGTTTCCCTAATGTTATCAGTTATGTGTTGCCATATTTTTTTCCAGTTGAGCTGAGATGAAAGGAAAATTTGTTTGTTTTTTTCTTTCCAGAACTGCTAGAGAATGAATCCTGGAAGTAGCTACCAAATACGGTTTAGGACGGGATATTGAAAATATGAGTCTCTCCATTCTTCTAAGGTCTCCTTGAGGCATTCTCTCTTGCAATCTGTGGTGCGCATTATTGAGGTGTAGTGATCCCACATTTGTGAGTTGTAGGAGCAAAGAATGACAAGATGATTTTGTGATTCTGAAGCTTTCTATCATAGAGGGAAAATGGAGGGCCCGATAAAACCTCTATTGGTGAGGTTTTCCCAAGTGAGGATTCCAATGTGTGCAATCAATGAGCCAGAGGAAAGTGGTTATTTTTTTCCAGTGCTTGATTGACGATATTTTTGCCCAAACTGGTTCCTGGGCTATCAAGTGTAAGGAAGTATTTGTGTTGTAGTCTTATTTGATGGTGAAGGTGTCTCATGAGGAATGTGCCCATCTTAAGATGTCGTCTCCTTAAGAAATAATAATTTTCCTGGAAGCCATTATCTCATACCAATGTTGAATATCCACATGTGTTGGATCCTAAAKTTCATTGGGGGTGGACTTCCAAAGATGCCAAGTTGTGCCTGGGGGGTTCTCTTGCCAAARTTCTRYGACCATGACTAGATYGGCCTCAGTGGTGGGTGTAAGGAGAACCTATGCGATAGAGTGATTATTTAGGGAGTTCCATTRTTTCCATGAGTCATTCTAGAACACAKATACCCTTACATTTCGTGTTTCCCAGAAAGCATGATCGAAAATCAGGGAATGTCCTTGTCTTGCAGCATTGAAGATCAAGGAGCTTTGTATGTTTTCATTCCATTTGATGAGTTATTGTTCAACAATATATGAAATTTAGTTCTTCCTCTAGAGTCTAGCTGAGATGTCCTTAGGTCACTTCACCCATATCCACCATATATTTTCACTAAGGACTTTCTTGATATTGGTCGGGTCCCTTAAGACAAGATCGCC
Source organism: Picea sitchensis (assembly GCA_010110895.2). NCBI lineage: Eukaryota > Viridiplantae > Streptophyta > Pinopsida > Pinales > Pinaceae > Picea > Picea sitchensis. The sequence goes on along the minus strand of SNQJ01S0001906.1, from coordinate 328,353 downwards.
TTTTAGTTTTGGCTTGAAAAAAAATTCCCAGCTGCTCAGAGCTATTTTTCATTCTATATTTTCCCCTTTCCAGACAAATTTTCTTTGAGGGGTTTTGATGGTAGTAATAATACAACTTGGGGTGGCTAGGGTAGAGAAGGAATAAATAGACAAGGATTGAAAGACTGATTTGAGGAGGATGAGGCGACTAGAAGGTTGAGCATTCGAACGGTCCAGGAGGAGAGTATTTTTCCCATGGAAGAGAGGAGCCCCTCCCAGGAAGAGTTACGAAGGACCTTATTGATGAGTGGAAGGCCAAGGTATTTGGATGGAAGAGAGCTATGCGTGAAGCCTAGGATGTTGGTGATGTGAAGTTGAATAGGTAAAGGGGTGTTGAAGAAGAAGAGATGAGATTTTTATTTGTTAATGTCCATTCCCGAGGCAGAACAAAAATTATGCAGCATATTGACAATACTCAAAGTTTCATGGACAGTGGGGGAGCTCAACATTAGAGTGTCATCAATGAAATGGTTATGGGATATGGGGGGATCCATGCCATGAAGGGGTAGTCCAGCTAGACACTTTTCCATAAGAGATGCTTTGATAAAGCAGTTGAGGCCTTCTTCCATAATAATGAAGAGTAAGGGGGATAGGGGATCCCCTTGATGAAATCCTCGAGAGGGAACAAAGGGATGGGAAGGAATGTTTTTTATCAAAATGGAGAAGAAGGAAAAATAAGTGAGGTTTAGAATCCAGTCCACCCAATCTGAAGAAAATCCAAAAGAAAGAATAATTGATTTCATGTGAGCCCAACTAAGTTTGTCAAAATATTTGGAAATATCTAACTTTAAAGTAATACATGGAGTACCTGTGCTCTGGAGAGAGTGTATGACTTCATGGGAAAGGATGACATACCCTGACTTATCGGGGGAGATGATGAAGGGCACGAGCGATTTGAGGTGTCGGATGATTAATTTTGTTAGCAGCTTGTAGATTACATTGAAAAGAGAAATTAGTCTCAATTGTTTAGGATGAGTGACTTGATATTGTTTGGGGATGAGGGTCAGGAAAGTGGCATTAAGAGCAGTGATAACCTTCAGAGAGATGTGGGAGTCTTCGATGATGTCCCAGACTTCCTCATGAATCATGGGCCAGTAGAAATGAATGAAGTTCATTGTGAAGTCATTTGGCCATGTAGATTTCCCTAATAGGGTTCTTTGCAGGGATGAGTCCACTTATTCTATCATGATTGAAATGGACAAAGATTCATTATGTTCTCAAGTTATGATATTGGGGATGTTTTGGGTGATCTTTTCTATGTCATGGGATTTGTCAATAGGAGGTTCTGACAACAGATATTGGTAATAAGAGACCAGTTCCTGCTCTATATCTTCATGTTTATGGATAGTTCCCCCCTCCTCTGTGACCAGGTGCATAATGTGGTTACTATTTCTGCATTCTATGGTCACACGGTGGAAGAATTTGACCTTTTTTTCCAGTTCTTAAGGCCATTATATTCAATATTTTTTCCTCCACAAGATTTCCTCTTGAGACCGCCACTCCTCCAACTATTGTTTGAGCAAATTCTCCTATGCTTTGAGGTCCTCCATGAGGCCGTGATTCCTTATCTAGATCTGGATGAGCTTCATTTGGTCCTGCAGGTTTCTCTGGGCTTCCAAAATATTGCCAAAGTGTTGTTTGTTCCAAAGCTTCAGGATTTAATTAACATTTTCCAGTCATTGTTGAAAATGGAACATTTTGGAACCATATGATATGCTGACTTCCCTCCACCATTTTGAGGCGAGAACTTGGAAATCCGGGTGGTCATTCCAAAAGCTCTCAAATATGAAGGGCTTCCATCCCAAAGAGTCAAAGATATATAGGAAGAGTTGGATAGGCCAATGGTCAGAGCCCGAGATGTCCAAATTGATAACGCTCATTACTAGTCCTTCCATTAAGAGGGTTTCTAAAATGAGAAAGAGATATAGATGAAAAGCAACTTGCAGGGAGAACGAACTTCAGTTTGACCAGGTGAAAAGGCCATTCTAGGTTTCCATATCTATGAGACCAAGCATGTCTATCAGATCCTGAATGTTCTCACTTCCCGTCTCAATTCTGCAAGTACCTCCCCTCTTTTCATCTAGGTGGAATACCATGTTGAAGTCCCCCCAAAATATCCATTGACGATATCTAATGAGGTTGGCTGGCCGATCTATATTCTATATGAAGTTGAGATTTCCCCCCTCGGTGGCTGGTTCATAGATATTTGTAAGGAAGCCAGGTGTATTAGATCCAATGAGATGGTATTCCATTGAGATTATCCATATGGTGATGAAGAAGTTCTCCAGTAGCACGGTGTTGGTATTCTAAAGGATGGATATTCCATTAACTACACCTTTGGAATCGATATTCATCATTTTCCCTTGTTTCCAACGTCTCTAGAGTATTTTTTTAATTTCTTCCCCAATGCATTTTGTTTCTTGCAGTAAAAGAATATCCGATTGATCTATTATAATATGATCCCGTAGAATCCGTTGTTTACTATGGTCGTTAAGACCATGTATATACCATGAGATGAGCTTCATGATGAAGATGGAGAGGTGAGAAGGGGAAAGTTGTGAGTGATGAGATGTATCTGACTAGAGTTTACCATGAAGTGATCGATTTCATGTATACATTTCTAGGCAGATTTTCTTCCTCGTTTCTTCTCATCTTTCCAAGTCTTGTGTTGTTCCTTTTGTTGGATGCGCTGGATGCCAACACAAGTGGTGGATTAGGTCGCATATCCTGCTGAGGAGTTTAAGAAGACCTTATCCACCTTGTGAAGATGATATTTAGGGATAGTGTATAGTTCATACTTGTGATAAGCTTGTTCTAAGTGCTCAAGGTCGATGCCTGCTAGATCTTGTTCCTCTAGAAACATTTTGGTGTCTCCATCTTCAGGGTGTGAGGCATCTCTAGCTTTTGCGTGGGAAGATGAAAAGAAGGGGATATGTTCCAAGACAGGGGTAGTGGAAGGGTTGTATTTTGCAATGTTGTGGATAGTTGTTCCCTCAGGAGGAAGTTGCGGCTCATCCATGTCTACTGGAAGCGACTAAATGACATCGAAGTAGTTGGTGGAACTCGTCCTTTGGTTTATTTTCTTCAGGACTATCGGCCTTGGTTTCGACAGTGTTCATAGGGAATTATCTAAACAGAAGCCTGTTCTGATGCAATTTTCGACATCAAAATTGTGTGTTCTCATAGTTAATAGTTTGAGACCAGTCTTCATCATGGTATTACAGGGCTATGGAACGAGGAAGGGGCTTGTAGATGTTGATATAGACGCAGATGCGAATTTAAGAGGTGTACCTTCTCTGCATGGTCTCTTCTGAGGATTTGATGTATGCACCAATGGTGTTGTCTATCCATGCTAGGATCTCTTCCAGCCATAACTCATGTGGTAAATAAAATATACGGATCCATGTCGGTGCGTACAAAAAATATTCTTTTTCAGGGCTAAACTTCTTCATCCATAAGTGGTGGAAGAGGTCGAATGAGTTGAATAAATAGGGTCCTCTATCAAATATGCAGTTTTGATCCTCTAGGTTATTGAAGATGATGGTGAAGAAGCCCTTGGAGCCTAGTTTTAGGTCACAGTGACCCCTGTTTTTCGACCATTGTTGATCCATTTTACAAGATCACGCTCAAAGTTCCATAAACCTAAGAATTTTCCAACCAGCACGTAGTCCCTCATTTATTGTTTTTGTTCTCTGATGCGGGGTGTGTTGACCACGTATTTTGGTGTCAATGGTGCCTGAGGTATGCATTTACTAGGTTCCGAAGGTAGTGTTGTTTTTTATAGAGAAGGTCTTGAGTCAATATTCATTTCCTTTCCTTTAGAAACTCCTTCAAATAAATTTTGATATCGCTAGTTGGACGATGGCTCAAAGGACGGTCGACAAAAACCTCCACCAATAGGTTCCTATGCCACAACCTTCCAGTAGGAGGTGGCCCGCGACCCCTTCTCATTGGGGAGAATAATTCCCCTTGCTAGGGGCGTCAGAAGGCAGTAACATGGAGCCAAGGTGACAAAGCTCTAACCTTATCTAGAGCTCTCCCATATCAACCTGATAGTACAAAATTATGTTTATATTATATTAATGTAGTTTTTGTTTATGACATAAAGTATATCAACGTGTATGTAAATATATTTATATATATATA